>WSXT02205404.1:0-18269 GCA_011762715.2 Neuroterus valhalla
AAAAATTCCACAAAGTAACAATGTATTTAACAAAATCGATAAAAGCGTTTTTAAAAAATTGACGAACGATGTGCAAAAGAGTAAACCGCGATTTGTTACTTCTTATATTTTACATTGCTTCAATATAAAATAGAACAAGAATTTTAGAACTTTTTGCTAATAGTTTCTCATATTAATATTTATGTATTTGGTACATTTTAATTCATTGCTGGCATGCTTCAAACGTTTCTAGAAATAAAATAAAAACGGCAACGCAGCTGCATTTCAGTTGATAAAAATCGTGAATCACCCGGCGAGATTCCTCTTTCTTCAGAGGTTATTGTGTAGCACGTATTAGTCTGCTAACGATTAAATTGTAGTCATCAGAAGGAAAATATATCAACTCAATTGAACATAGTATGTCCAAATGTTTCATATGAGAGTATGGCAATGTTAGTGGTGTTCGATATATTTTTAAGTTTTTTTTTAGTTACTATGTTTTGGTTTTGAAGAAAGTTCGTTTCAGAAGGTTTAGAGTGAGGAACGTTCGGAATTGAACCAATCATTGTCGCGTGTAGTCGTGAGAGAGAGGAAGTTGCTAGGCGAACTGCGGAGATTGTTCAGAATCAGATTATGCATTTCTTGACCCTGATATTTTCTCCCACCTTTACTCCTTAATTCGTATCAATAAGATATTCGAGTTTGATTTTGAAGTATGTATAAGAAGTTACTGCTATTTTTCTTATGCATAGATATACAGGTTCTTGTCAGTTTATGAATTTCGTTTCTGCATTTCTCTGTTAATGTGTCAATACTTATACTGAATGGAAAATTCACTGTTTAGGAATATGGAAGGTCCAAACCTGATGTTTCCAATAATTTGTTTCATTATAATTGTAAGCTTCTATACTCTGAAAAACTCTTACCCCCGTAAGTTTTGAAGCTCTTTACTCCAATTTGAATTTGGCGCGAGAAAATATCTTTGGTATATAGGCTCTGGTATAGGCAAGAAACGAGTATAGGCTATATACTGACGAAGATATTATTTGATATTGATCAGGTTAGGGTTTCGAAATACTTTTTCTTCTCTTCCCAGGTGATATTTTTCTAAACTATGCCATACTATAATATATGATCTATATAACTATCAGTGATCCGGGATGAAACCCTTTATTAGTGCAGTAATATCATTTCTATACACCAAAAGCTTATTATCCTCATTCCACACCAAAAAGCTGAAGGCATTCATGATTTCACCTGAATTAACAATCTATTTTTGCTCATTTAACGCTGAAATGAATTCAAACTGATAATGGTTTCGATGATTTCAAACATCGTGTCGACAAGGAATGTTTGGAATGACGAACAAGTGAATGATGACGCCTCACCAATCTTTCGATTGGTAGACGTTCGTATTGAGTCACGTGGTGCCTCACAATCGACCAATGGGCATCGCTTTGTTGCCCGCACCTTCTCGTCTTTTTGACTCTGACGGAGACTGATCGAACTACCATCTATTGTTTTTTACCGAACGCTGAAACGACGGGTGTGAATATTTTTTGAAGACAACAGTTTTCCGGGGGTTTCGTCAAGTTACAATGATCCAGAAAATTACGGAGCAGCGTCTCCACACGAATTTGGAATAATCCGCTCCGTGTGAAATACATTATTCGTTTCCTTGCAAAGAAAAACCGATCGTTCCTTCAGTGCCGCACGAGTTAGTTCGCGATGCGCGAGAAACGTTTTAGAGGAATCGTGAAACTGATTGACGAATGAGGTTTTATTGTGAACATCGTTTTATATAAAACTGTATTACAATAATCTAATCTGACTTCTTATTCTCTTCGTCACGGTATTCGGAAGTGCAGAAATTTTCACGAACTTGTCGAGATTGGCTTGGCGCGAAATTCAAACTCTAGGGACGCGAGGTGTATTTTATTCAGAAGGCGTTATCGAGATTATTATACTTTTTTTTTATGCAAGGAGAGTGTCAACTAGATCGATTTTTGTGGGATAAACTTTCTCCATGGGAAGAGGATAGTGCTTTTCAGCATGAGATATAAATGTTTTTGGTTTCGAAGTCGCATTTTATAAGAGAAGATTTTATGTATATCAGGTGGGTTTCCGCGTCAATAATGCTGCGTTCGGAAAATTCAATAGTTTTCCCTGAGTTACCGACATGGATTACTCGTAACATTTTCTGCTTGAATAATCTTTATTCCAATTTGTCGTGCTTTTAACTCAAACTTCTGAAGAAAAATTTGCGGTTCGATCTTATAATTTTTATTTGATCATCTTTTTGAAATAATATGTATTTATACTTTATGGTTTTTTTAAAAAAGAGATCTGATTTTTTCATCTTCAGAGCAAAAATTAATGAGAATTTGGGGAATAACGTGTGTTTTTGATCTATGCCAAAGAAATGTCAATTTCCCTTGGTGCAATGGAAGAAGAAATAATTGTGGACGATGTCGACGATACAGATGTCGGAATGTATCCGACTGAAAATGCATCGTCTCATATTTTGCCTACCACAACCACACTTTTCATTCCCCATGGTAAACTGCGAACTGGTCATACGATGATTGGAAACCAAACTATGGTGCCATCCTCGGCTTCACAACTTGCTGCTATATTACATCCTAACCAGGTAAGTCCAAACTGAAAAAAAAACATCTTTCTTCATTATTTTGCTGCTTGGAAAATCTATAGAAGACCTGATTTGAATTATTCTTGAATCTTCCCTAGACTTTAAACAATAAGTTACAAGCATTTACTTTTTCGAATGATTTTTTTCTGTTTTTGCATAATATTTTGGGACAAAAAATTTGTCTCCATAATAAATTAAAAGGCTAGAAGTTTTTTCTCATGTACACAATAAATAATTATTACCAATCAATATATTACTGTGCATTATTGCGCTCACTATATAATCCATAACATTTTTTTAAATAAAAATTTTATTTTGCTGTAAGGATAAATTTTTCCTTCAGACTTAACTTCACGATGGATTTCTGGAATCTTATCAGACCTGTAATGTACAGGTATATCATACACCTATCAGAGTTTTTCGAATAAAACGTACATTAACCTGTTTCGGAGAACCCCTACTGCGTTTATCATGACTATAGTAAATTATAACCTCTTTTTCTGCCATGTACTTTCGAGTAGACAATTTTTTTCTTTTATAGATTGTAGAGTATAGTAAAAGTAACCGTTCTTCAGATATGTTTAGTTCGTGTCAAACACGTGCTCAGTCCTTGAAGCCCTATTAATTTTGTGTTAGTGTTGGTAACAGTGAGTGGTGCATCTCTTCATATTAAATATAGATTTGGGTTGGCAGATTCACTTCTAATTCACAATGTAGAGGTAGGGATTCTATATTTACTTAATTATATTCCTTTTGTAATATTGAAGAAAGAAAAGTTATAGTGAGTGTAAACAATCATTTATACACTCCATCGATTGCATTTTCTTTTTAAACGTGGCGGACGTGACTGCTTTATATTTCAAGTAGTTTTAACCCAATTTCCTTTATATAGTTGCATAAACGGTGTAAACACACTATGTTTCATGCAACTTTTTTTATACTTTGACTGTGTTTTATTTCGATTCAAAATGTAGAAAATTAACTCTTAAATTCGGTGAGATTTTTTCGTGATCGACTTGCTGATTAAAAAACATGTGCTGACATAATCGTGCGATTTATCATCTCTGTCAGTGAAATTTACTTGGTCGGATTGGTGCAAGGTGCAACTTCATGAAACGGCTTCTGCAGTTGTCGTTTACTCATTTAGCATAAGACGCAGGAATCTTTTTCTGAAAATATTTTTGTTCCGCAATCCATTTATGGTCAAATTGACGCGTAAATATGTTTTCATGTGAGCTTGTAAATGCTTCTTATAAAGTGCGATATTAGTATAGCTATGCATATGAATATAAATTTTATGATTTTCTTGTGAAGAAACCTTCAAGAAGAGGATAAACTTTCTGGACTAGGCGATGTTTTTTCATAGTTTTATATTAGTCTAAATCGAACATCTATTAGTTTCATAATATTATAATTGGACTTTGCAAACCATCATTGAAAGAAACCTATGCTTTATTTTTTTATTTTGTACACATTTTTCTGTCTGTTTTTAAGGTTAGTTTAATACTTTCATACAAATAACATTACATATTACTTCTTCGAGATGATGCTATAGTTACGCGATACGTAAAAACAACCTTCCAACCTGATTGGGCTGCTAGAAAAGTGTTGTGAGATAGAGGGTGGTGGACAAAATTTCCACCGCAATCTTGTTGCAAGTCATTTCCATGTTTCGCGTAACTTCATAGACGCATCATCTCGACGGCTCGAAATATGTATTGTTTTCGGCGTCTGGCTGACTTCTCAATATATGGAAAAACAAAACTTGGATTCAAACCCCGAAAACCGCATTTTTAGTTTCAAACCCTGGAAACTTTTATAATTTGTTCGATCTAAAATTTAAGTTTTTCAAATGATTTTAAGTCTTCTATAAATCTATTATTTTGTTTTTTCACTTGTGGGTTCTGAATTCCATATTATGTAAGTTTATGAGAAGAGGGCAGCGGTTGAAGTATCACTGAATGAATTTGAATGAATCTTCCTGCAAAAAAAAAAATAATGTATAATTTTATTTCAGATTGTAGCTGGACAGAATAAAGTATTTATTCAAGGACATAGCCAGGTGGCTACTTCGCAAAATAAACCTCACATAGTTATTCACCGACCGATTAATAGTGTCGCGGCTACTAATAATCAAGGTCAGAAACATATATTGGTTCGAAGATCGAACACACCCACTGCTCAAATCGTTCCACTGAATTCTTCTCAGGGAAGTCAGACTCATGCTCAAGCAGGAAAACATACCTTTGCGTATCTCGGAACTATTATCAAGCCAAACAAGACTCGAGAGTCGGTTGTCATTCCAGCAGGTGATAATATAAAATCATTAATATGAGTTGTTTATTAATTCTATATTCCGTTTTGATGAAATTTTCCATATATTTTATTAGTTCGATGTGGTTTTGTTGCGATTAAAAGAGCTGTCAAGAAACTGAAAAAAAGTTTGCATGCCTGTTTTAATCATATGACAAGGCTACTATAAGACTCGGAAGACTGAGAAATCCTAAAATTTTTTGAAAGTTCTGGGAAACCTGGAAAAGTTATAAAATTCATAAAAAATATTGCATTTCTTACTCGCATATACTTCAAATTCTTTATAATTCTTTTACTACTTCAGCGCGAATTCTCGAAATTGATATGAACTGATTTTCAAACCAATTAAAATAATATGAATCTAATTCTAGAATTTTTTAAAGTTTTATAGTGACATTAGTGACAATTGTTCAAAATCCTATCATTATTGAATTTTTGTGAAAATGCCTACGAATTTCCAATGCAATTTGGACCTGGGATTATTTGTTCTTTGGAAAAATGTCGGTTTAATTTGTGGCAGTATGTCTCAATTCTATTTTATTCACGCAATACTTCAAAAGTTGTTGAAATCCCGAAATGATCTGTTCGGGGTTTTAAACCGAACTGGCACTGGAACGTATGTGTTTTTTTCATTTTTCATAAAAAATTATAAAACTTCATAATTATTTATTAAAAATCTTGATCATTCATACGTTCTAGTTATTTATGCTGAACTATTGCACAAACGACGTTTCCATAGAACGTCATAGTTGGTCCAATTTTTTCAAAAGTAGCCTTGGGAAGTCATGGAATTTCGGAAACCAGACTCCCGTAACAACCCTGATGGATAGCCTACACATTCTTTCTTCAAATTTGGCTTGATTGATATGAGTGCATTTTTTTATAAATAGGTGGACTGACAACGCAGATTAGTAAACCAAAGTTGGTTATAACGCCAGTTTTGTCACAACTGAATCCAACCACAACTAGCTCGGCTGCAGGAACTCAAAGTCGCTTGAAGAAGTCCATGGCGAATCTCCTTCTGCCTGTTAACATTCCACAACAAACCAGCTCTGCGAAGCAAAATATGCTGAATATCAAACTTAACAATGGTCAAATTGGAACTGAGAGTAAAGGAACAATTACTGGTGAGTTTTCTATAGTAAAAATGTAACAATACTTTCTAAAATGTTGGATCCTCAGTTACTATCTTAGTATTTCTTTCAGTCACTTTTTCATTTTACATGTAAAAAACGTTAAAAGGTCTTTGTAAATAAGACAGTCATCAAGTGTTATCACCAAATGGAAGGTTCTAATGACTCCCCTTATGGTTCGCATTTTCATCTCTCCCATAAACCTTTCTCCGCTTCGCATAACCCATCACATGCTGATTCGGTGGTGGGGGCGACCTACAGCTTCAGTTGGGTTCCAAACCACAAAGAAAAATGGCTTTGGGTTGAGTGATAGATATGTACCCGAACTTCATGCAAATCGCATAATCGCATGATTTTTCATAATGGAATATTGCTTGAAATTACATTGCATCGCATAATTTAGCATTTTCGTCGACATAAAATCGTGTTCCTAGTGATAGAATAAATTTCTTTTAATTCAGTTCATGTTGGAATAATCTTTGTTTTCAAATCGTTTCAAATTGTGTAATTCAAAAATTGAAGCTTGAGCATCAGAAATCCAACGTGTAGGAAAAGGAATAGATTAGGATTTAAATTTGGATTTAAATTTGAAGAATAGGCTGTTTCATTCCAAATTGAAACAACTTCAAGTTTTGCATGGTTAAATTACTCTAATGGCATTATCACTACACAAGTAGAAATCTTCATGTTCCAAACTATTTATTGACATATTTAATTTGCATAACAGCTGTTCGATTTGGAATCAGAATTTTAATATTTCCAACATTTTTATCGTGTCACGTTTGCTGGAAAGTGAAATTTTTTATTTTGAATTTTATCTTCTACTATTAAAAAAAAAATAGGCATTTTATGTAAATTAGTTGATCTCTCCAAGTTCAACAATTTCTTTGAATATATCATTTCATTCCTATCTCCTATAGTCCCGCCGAAAAGGGATTTTTTCAATGTTTAATAACATTTTCCAGGTTTTAAACATAAACTCCGCGTCCTATCAAAAAACCGTTGATCACAAATTTGTGCATCTCTTTCAAGTAAAACATTTTTGTGTTCTTTCTTTTGTATCTTCTATATTTTGACCGTAAAATGGAATTTCGGATTTTTGATCACTTTTTTCCATGGTTAAAACCAGAACCGTTGGTAAGAAAAGGCTTGTTAACGAACTCGTATTTCCTTTTTGACTCCTCAAAACGTGTACCGAAGCACAATCAATTCTGATCAGTCGTTCGAAAGTTATCTTATCTATAGACGACAACGACGTTGACAACTACAGACAGACATTATCCTGGATGCTGCTTTTTTTCAGGAGGTATCAAAGCGTGGAGATACTATTGATTCCGCAAAAGTCAATTTTTCGCATAAAATAAATACCTTCTCATCATGATGATAATGTAAAGATAGTAAAATATATGCGAAACCTTTCTATTGGGATTAAAGAACTCTTACTCCAAGTTGCATCCGATAAAATCCGAAAATTCAATTTATGGTAAGGTACCTGAGAAGAAAAATGTCACTTTCAGAAATTCTCTTAATATTCTAAGTCAATAAAAATAATTCTAATATCGCAAGTAGGTTCAGAAATAAAATAGTTGAGAAAACTGTTGTAACTTTGAGAAAAGAGGGTGATAGTCTATTTTTTACGATTTCCAAAATTCTCAAAGTCGTTCAGGCAGATTAAAAATCATTGCAATGGCAATATTTCTACACAGTAGACCGGAGCGAATTTTTTTTCTCTATATTTTGAGGGAGTGTAAAAGTTCTAGTTTGCTACCCGTATTTCTCACAAAAAGTAATTGAGAAGAATCTGCCTGCTGCGTGGGCACATTCTTGTGGCGCCCACCGCGCAAGTTTGAGTGTATCTACGGCGCGCGTCATTCGGATTTCGCGCTCAATGATGTATTTACCTCGCGCTACGCGCTTGATTGGTCTTTCACCTTGCGCTTCGCGCTCTGCTACTTCCGTGCTTGATTTAGTTTACAGTGTAATGCTTACACAGATTCGGAAATATTGCGAAACTGTTGAAAACGTCTGCTTCTATGTGGCCTTAAGGAACACATTCTCAGTGCAATACTCAAAAAATGAAATTTTTCATTTTCGCTAACATTTTTCACGATTTAAACGAAAACTATGCATCTTATGCGAAAATTGGTCTTGAGGCTATTTTTAGATCTTTTTATAATAAATAATTTTGGTCCTCAACATTTTTTTGCAACTTGCATAGATTGAGCAGAAAAATAAAAAAATTTAGTAATTTATTTATCAGTCCATTTTTCCATTTTTTTTTTTTTGGAGATAGTTTTCGATTATTGGGAGTGCTTTTCAAAAAGTGATTTTTGTGTATTTTTTAGAGCTAAAAAAAGCTAAAACTTTTTGCGTACCTTTTCAAGGATTTAATCTGTAATTTCAGTTTGGGTTTATTTTTTTCGTGATAGGGTTGGTTTCGATAAATTTTTCCTTGTCTTTCTGGTGAGCCCTGAAAGAACCCTACAATCTAATATAGATGATGATTTGATATTATTTTTACGTATGGTTAAGCATTGATGGGCAAGTTCAATTCGCTACAGAAGTAACTGGTATTAAGTTACAAGTTACAGAATAATTGGAAGTAAGTTGCTTTACAAGTTACTTGTTGAAAAAAGTAATTTACAGCATAAGTTACTGTAACAGAACTGTGATTGAGACAACTTATCATTAAGCTAACATAGCGTCAGCTGAAAATACCTTAAAGAAATCGCTCTTTTGTTTGAAGTACAGTGGGCTGGAAGACTCGACTCCATGGCAAAAAGTCAAGTTTAACAATATAAAAACAGGAAGTAGGTCGCTGTAAGGATACTTAGATGACATCTGACCCAAATTAAACGTTGAATAATTACGTTTTAGTAATGTTACTAGTAGTTTATAGTTTTGAGATACGTCCCCAGAAAATCCAATTTCAAATTATTCAATTCTTGAGTAATTCTTATTTGTATCTATTTGAAACATTGTGTAAATGTCGAAAATAATAATCCATAAAGGAATTTCAACTTTTAATTATCCACAAGGACATAGTTGATGACTATTATCTTCTATGATGAATATTATCCAATGTATACTTAAATGTTGTTTTACCCCATTTTGACCCAATTCATATTTACGTGACTATAGCACTCCATAGCGCCCTGTGCGCTGAGTCTACTAGCCGCTAATCAAGTCACCACTGATACCTGTATGCACTTAAAGGTCTAGACGATACAAGGTTACTTCAGCTTGAAATGTCGAGAAAAGTCCTCCATTTATTATTAAAAAGGGGAACCTTTCGAGAAGTTAGTCGTTTATTGTTGAATACAACTTTTTTGGAGAAACACATTGTTCACGTAAAAAAAATTTGTTTAATATTCTGGAGAAGGCAGGAACCAGGAGAATACTTTCTCCAATCTACCCTTTTTGCATACAGTTGACCCTTTTGAATTTACAGCGTTACGAAAGATTGTATTTGCACAAAAACTATCGTTTTTCATGTAAATATATCAGCATCCATTAGGCCCTCTTCTCGACCCTTAGGAAAGACAAATTTTTCAAGGTCCAGTAATATTACAGTACGGCCCTAACATTGAAAAAAGTAATTTTCATCATTTCACTTTACCTGAAACCCCACTCTGCTTCGTGAACCGCATTTTTCGCTGTAATGTCTGTGTTTCTAGATTCTCAAGAAAAATATCTTTATATTTCCAGTATTGCGGGAGTCAAAAACCACAAACTCAACGACGCATCCCCCTCCCTTGCACCCCATCACAAATATTAGTATCTTGAGTAAAGGAGGAAGACAAGAACACTCAAGTGATAGTATAAAAATATCTGAAAACCCTGATTCTGCTGTTATTACACCTATTCCAAACAAAAAAGAAGATATTAATCAACCTGAGAAGCGGAAGAAAACTATCAGCAACATACTTCGTGGCTCGGGAGAAAAGAGAATGAAGAAACAGAGCTTCCCGAAATCTTCTCAAGAAGTGGACATTAGCTATTCTGTAAGCAGTCCAGAATCCGAGCAAGACAAGGATAAAAAAATGCAGAACGATGATGATATAACTCTAATCAAAGTCGTTCCCAGTGAAGAAAAATCTGCAAAGTTAAGGTCAGCCATTGATGATGATATTAAGGTAGAAATAATCAAAACATCGAATAACGAAAATGTAGATGATTCATCGGACAGTAAAATGGATGCCAAAGTTATCAAAAGCGATGAGTCGAAAGATAGTGTAGACCCCTCCAATCAGACTGATCATAACTTTGATGCTACGAAGGCCTTGAACTGGAAGGATGGTGTTGGATCTTTACCCGGCAGTAGTTTAAAGGTAATTCATAATATATGTTTCTCTAGGTTTTAATAATTTCGTGAATAGTTAAGTCTCCTGTCAAAAATAAAAATATTTCATATATGATAGTATCGTAGCTTTTTTTCCAGTCTTCTTTAAAACACAATGTTCATATTTCACAGTTTTGTGTAAATGAATTTGGCCTCATGGAAGTAGTAGACGAAGAGGAGAATAACAAACAGGATAAAGAGAATGGGACAGGTGATAAGGAGAATGTATGCCTCAGTCAGAATTCTTCAAAAGTCGGCCCTGTTAGCGTTATTGTCGAAAAGAAGAGTAAGTCATCATCATCATCATCTGGTGTCTGTTTTAGTTAGAAGATCCTAGGCCTATAACTCACGCTACTATTGACTCATCTTGACACTTTCAAACATTTTTTCAAACTTCTTCGCTAGATTGACTAAAATATCGTATCTTAGGATTGCTATAGTTCAGTGAATTCATAACGGGCCAGGGAGAAAGTCATGCAACATGAAAGAGTCAGAGAATTTTCGATAAACTGAAGTTGATGTTCCCAGCAGTCTGTATAACTGTTGTCACCAAAAATGTTAAAGATAGATTTAGAAACAAACCTTCTTTTGTGTTAGCATTATTGATCTCTTAGAAGTTAGGTTGTGTTTATACATGAAAGAAAAATTTATAACAATCAGGGGTATGTCAGGAAACTCAAATTAGGATCTGGTAGCAACCGTGATGTCCGCCATCTCAAATATCGAAATTTCAAAAGATTTTAAAACATTTGGAAGGATTTCCATAAATCTCAAAGGAGATTGGGAAATTTCGAAAAGATTCATCTGATTTCAGAGGATTTGAAAGTTTCTGAGAAATTTACCAGACATACAAGCTAAAGGTTTAAAAAAATTTCTGAGTTTCTAAAGAATTTAGGGGATTTAGAATAATTTTTAGAGAACTTTTGGAAGTAAATTATATTGAATGAGATTTTAAAAGACTTCTATAAATTCCAAAAGATTTCAAAGAATTTCATAGGGATTTGAGGGAATTAGAAATAATCCCTAGAGAATTTTAGGGAGCTAATGAAGTGGAATAAAATTTATGTGATATCTATGGATTTAAAAACAGCTTTTTAGAGGATTTTACTCAATTTTCGTGGGATCAATCAGGATTCTAAAAGGTTTAAGAAATAGTAAAAATTCTAAGGGATTTTGAAGGATTTCAAGAGGTTTTTTAATGGGTTTCAAAGAATTGTGCAGGATTTCAGAAAGGTATTCTTGATATCAATGATATTTGAAGATTTCGAGGGATTCCAATAGATTTCTAGCGAACTTTGGTGAATAAATGATTCGTAGTTCCAAGAGAATTGCGGAGTTGTATGTTGTATACCAGACTCAAAAAATGGTTAATCGATATAAATATTTTTCGAATTGCATGAAACTGTTTTGCTACTATTGACACTAGTTTTAACTTCTAACATGAATCTGAGGCCTGGTATCCGTTGAGATCTAAATAATAATTTTTTACAGGTGAAGATAGGAAAAACCGCGCTCTACCTGCAGATACTTTTTATTGCTGCGAAAGTTGTGGTTGTCATGGCTTGGCAGCAGAGTTCGAAAGTCCCATCTCATGTAGTCCCTCCTGCACGGAAGTAATAGGAGCTAAGAAACAAATGTTGATACGTAAAGATAAAGATATGAAGTTAGTATTTTTTTAAATTAGATTTTCCTTCATTATTTAAATTCTGAGATTGTCATAATTATAAAATTCTAAATTCATCTTTTCATCCATTCTCTGTTTAGAGAGATCCGAGCCAAACGGAAACGCAAAAAAATGCTACATGAGCAGAACAAGTCGAAAGATGTGGATGAGAAATCAAGTGACAAATCGCAGGATAAGATAAAATATGAGACAGATGAGGATTCAAAAGATACTGTTTCTGCAATCGATGAGGAAAGCCAGGGAGACATGTCTGAGTCTAAGGTATGAATTTTGAAGTATGTAATTTGATTACATGGTAGCTATGAGAAGAAGACTAAAGCTTTTTCGAAAAATCACTTTGTAAAATCGTTCAAACAGATAGACTCAAAAGAGATTTACTATTTTCAGTTTTATGAAATGATATAATTAGTTTTATAACACAATTCTCTTTTAAAAGTTTTTCATGTTTTGAAAGGTCATTCTGAATTTCCAAATATTGTTGTATTCTTGTAAAAGATATATTTTGCAATTTATCCTTTTTTATAGTATCCGTGGCAGACTGGCAAGTTAGGATTTTCATGGGCAAAGTATCTCGAGCACACCAAAGCCAAAGCTGCACCTGTTAAATTATTCAAGGATCCTTTCCCTTATACTAAGAATCAGTTCAAAGTAGGCATGAAGCTGGAAGGAATAGATCCTGAACATCCCTCACGTTACTGCGTCCTGAGTGTTGTTGAAGTAGTTGGTATGTGATGTCTTACAATTGGATTTCTCTTATTTCCAAAAATTCTGTTCATCTTCAGAGCTTAAATCTAAAGTACTACATTCTAAATATTTGCATTTTTAATCATGCAGGTTACCGGATAAGGCTACATTTTGATGGGTATGCAGAGAATTACGATTTTTGGGTCAATGCTGACAGTATGGATATATTTCCTGTAGGTTGGGCGGAGAAAAACAAGCACCGATTAGATCCACCGAAAGGCTACGTCGCTAATAACTTCAACTGGAATGCATACCTCAAAACCTGTAAAGCAAATGCCGCGCCGAAAAATATTTTCTCCAACAAAAATGTTAGTATACACTTCTGCTGTTTTATTTTTGTGCTTATATTTTGTTTTTGGGAAAATTGTTTTAATTATTCATGTTTGTTTTTAGTCCATTTTTCCAACTGGTTTCCGAGTGGGAATGAAACTTGAGGCTGTAGATAGAAAACACTCATCGCTTGTATGTGTCGCTAGTATAGCAGGACTTATGGATTCACGGATCCTCGTTCATTTCGATTCGTGGGATGAAGTTTATGATTATTGGGCTGACGCCAGCTCGCCTTATATTCATCCCGTAGGCTGGTGTCACCAATATGGACACAGCTTAACACCCCCAAATAGTGAGTATATTTAGGAAAATTATATATTGCTCTCACAAGAAAAAACTTCGATTTTCAAGATTTCAAAAAAATATTTGCGTAATTTAAAGTATTGAAGTCTCAAATACTGAATAATTATAAAAGTAAGTTTGAAAAATAACTTTTAATTTAACAATAATATTTCGTAAAATGAAGCAAAGTCGATCGTTTTTTACCTCTTTTTTGCGATGAAGTTCGAAAAGGAATTTTAATTGGATGATTGATGTTCCAAATATACAATCCCTATATGCTCCTCTTGTCTACACTAAAGCACAAATATTCAATTCATTTATTGCATGAACCACTAATCATCATCCCTTTAAGTATAAGCAAATTTACCCTACAATGTGGGGCCAATTCGCTCTCTCATAAAAAAAATGAAGAATTCTTGGAACGGAAAACTTAACATATCCGAATTTACTTTTAACCTCACGTACTTATTGGTGAGGAATATTATATTACATGTTATAATTTGATAGATTCCTTACTTTTCTCCATACTTTTTGGAAATCGCGGAAGTGCGCTTTTATCTTATAAACGGAATGATAAACAAGGGAAGCAATGATGCGTCTGAAAATACATCATATCCATGTAAAAATTCATATAAATCTTGTGTGAGTGCTAGAAAATATGATTCATTGTACAAATTTTTACAAACTTATGCCCGTGAAGTTTTTCACGAGCTTTTTCATATAGTCCAACCCAGCTTTTGAAACGTAGAATCCTTTACGAATGTTCTTTATATTCGTTGTAGCTTTTAAACAGAGTTTATCATCTGTGAGAAATAACACAATCGTTAATATTGAGACTTGCTTTTTTTTAAATTTAATTCGATGAAAATCGAATAATTTAAGATCAAAATTTTTTTAATGATTTAAATGAGGCGCGCTTGAAGTAGAGCAAATGTAAATTTGAACGTCTTTGAACAATTCCGAATTGAAATCCGTAATAGTTAAATAATCTAGAAATGTTAATGCTAAAAATTTAATAATTTCAGTTTGATACTTTATATGTTAGCCATTTTTCAACTAATCCTGTGAAATCCTATTCAATTTTAAATGGAATCATTTGACATTATAAAATTTATTTTCAGATTGGAAAAAACAATACAATGTATAAGGTATTTAAATTAGACGAACTTCTAGGTTGGGAAATCGAACATTCTTTGGTCAAACATTTAAATTTTGAGTATTAGAAGATTAAAAATTGGAAGTACTTCGAGTTGTACAGTTTCCAGTTGAAGCATTAGCAGCAACTGTCTGGTTTGAGATCTAGATTGTCAAAAATGGGTTAATTTCCAATGGCAGCCCTTATAGTTGAATAATCAAGTGGAAAACTTTCAAAACTGAATAATTTCAAGTTTTAAGTCTGAAGAATTTAACAATTTGCTTCTTTTTTAATATGTCGAATTTTTATTGCGGTTTATTGTGCGGCTGCGCGATCTATTCCGGAAAAGTCCGACAGTGTCAAATACATAAGATACGTCTCCTTATGTTCCTTCGTGGTATACTGTATATGTTTTCCATTAGAGATAGTCTCATTTTGGAAGCTTCGAACTTGCACAATTTCGAATGTTGGAGTTACATGTGTCTCATCTTTTAATTTTTGACGCTTTATGTGTAGAATGCATTAAGTTCGTGAATTTAGTAGATTTTTCTTCAATAATTCATAATATTATTATCTAATTTTTGTGGATTCGAAATAATGAGAAAACCTTGAATCTTTTTTCAGCCTTGAAACCTTTAGAACTTTGTGGATTTTTGATAAGAAACTTGAATTTCAGTTTATTTAAATTTTTTGCATTTAAAATATTCTTTTAATCGAAATTGGAAGAGTAATTTTATTATTTCTAATCTATTATAGAAGAACATTCTCATTTTAAGAGAGGAAATATCTTCTTGTCAAAAAGATTTTTAAAATATTTGTAATAATTTATCTTTCTCCTATACGTTGGCGCTTACTATTTTATGAACTGCAGTAAGCATTCTTTAATAATGTAAATAATTTTATAAATTTTCTTTTCTTCTCCGCTTAACAAAGGAATACACTTTATAAATAATAATTTATTGCATGGCATATCAACTCTATGAAATTTTTAAGTACTTTTACATTTGAAACGTGGCAAAGAATGTTATCTAATGTTTTTTGTGATATTTAGCTTGTAAGTCATAAAAAATTATCAGTTGAAAATGCCCATGTTTATTCAGTTTCGGGATTAGAATGTGCCATGCCCATAAAACTTATTTTTAAACTGTTAAAAGACGGAGAAGGAAAACTGAGTTATATTCAAATATTGTACTTTGAACACCCAGTGGTTTGTTCTTAGTAATTTTCTTTGATCTACAAATTAATTCACTGAAATTTGTTAGCGACTCGTGAATTTTATACTGAGGTTGGATAGCATCAGTTGAAGTTAAGAAACAATTTGAAAAATATAATCTAATTCTAGCGTGAGCTTCAAAGCAGCGTTTCTAATATAACTGAAAATTCGATGATTTCTTGAAAGTTTCTATTACTCAAGTATTTAAAAAAATACAGTAGTGCAGATCATTATTTTTCTTTCCTTCAAAATCTACTTTGCATATTGTACCACGTATAAAATAGCTTTATGGTTGTAAACATGTCTTATTCTAGCTTTTATGTGACGACTTATTTTTGCAAAAGATTAAGAATTTGTTTATGGTCCTGCTTTTATTACAAATTCGGCCAAGTCAAATATGACATTGGCTTTTTTTTTTTACAAATATAGTAAACGGTTATTTCATTATTAGATGTACAATAAAAGCAACCTGGAAAAGCAAATTTTTTTCTTTACTCGTGAAACCTGAAGAAGACCTAGAGTTTTGTTCCTAAGAATCGCTAGGTGGAGGTTTCATGAACCTTCAAATTAATTGTTATTTTACTTTTGCAGTTTTTCATGTCATACCTTTATAAATAATTTGTCCTAATAATATGAATTTTTATTCACAACCAGACTACAAAGATGCAAAATCTTTTACATGGGATGCTTACCTGAGAGAAACACAGTCTACTGCTGCACCAGCACGTGCTTTTAAACAGAGATCACCCTGTGGATTCAAACGCGGTATGAAATTGGAAGCTGTGGATAAACGAGTTCCACAAATGATTCGGGTGGCAACAATTGAAGACGTAAAAGATCACATGTTAGTTGTGAAACATAATTATTTCTTTTGTTTATTCTTTAGTTAAGTTTATTTCTAAAGTGCATGGAGTTGAAATAATATATTATTTTGTACAGGTTGAAAATACGCTTCGATGGATGGCCAGAAAACCATGCTTACTGGGTTGATGATGATTCCACGGACATCCATCCAATGGGCTGGTGTCTCAAAACGGCACATCCTTTGGAACCTCCTCTAAGTAAGTCCATATTTGACTCAATTTCATCAAGCATCAAATCCAATTCGATATTTAAAGCAATAAGTTTAGGAATTTTTGGAGAATTTTATTTTTTCAATGGTACTGATTCTTTCTAAAATTTTCGTGATATTCATTTTTTTGAAATATCCATTTTATATATTTTTTTAAACAGCTCCTGTGTTTCAAAGCGCGATTTAGTCTTTTTAAAAAGTTTTTAAATGAATTCTTTTCGCACATTTTCTGATCAAGTTTGCAGGATATTGATTACAGTGAGATTTATGATAATAAGCACCTTAAATATGTCAATACCTTTTTCTTGTGTTTCGAACTTGAAGAGCCGCAGAAAATTGATCGAATTCCTGCTATTGTCGTAGTGCCTGACAATTTGAGTGATCGTGCTGAGTGTGGAACTCATGGCTGTCGAGGTATAGGTCACATCAAGGGTCCTAAATTTGCCACGCACAATGCTGCCTCCGGGTGCCCATATTCCCAGCAGAATCTGCAGAAAATAAGGATAATGTCCGATAGACTGAATGGAAAACATGATGTTTGCGAATTTGAGGATGACTTCTTGGAGAAGCCAAAAGTAGAAAAGACTGAAAAAATTAAAACTGAGAGATCGGATAAAATCGAAAAATTCATTTTCGATACCAATAAAGCATTCAAATTTGAGAAGGATGCGATCAAACAAGAAGATGTGGATTCTGATAGGAATGAAAAGTCAGAGACATCTGAAAGGTAATTTTTTATATTTCTAACTATTCGACCTATTTTAAAAACTATTGAACTTAAAAATGAAAACTTTTATTGTTATTTCCTAGATCTAGTAAATATCGTCAAATAAACAGTGACGGTCAAACCGATGACGATGAACCCACAAAGAAACGCAAAAAAAAGTAAGCTGAATCATTGTAATGCTTTTCTTCTTAATTTTCATCCGTCACGGTATTGAATATTAATTACCCCTTAATTATTATCAGGCGACACCTATCGGAAGAGCACACCTTCTCTCGTTCCAATTCGCGTTTGGGAGATTCTTCAGTGAATTATACTCCAAATATACCAGATAAGCAATTGAGGTTGGAGTTGTACCATTCTGTGTACAATCCCGGATATAATCCACGGCCAGATGCGCCTCATATCTGGGCAAAACACAGTGGTGCTTTGAATAGAGTTGTAGCCAAACAAACTGGCAATCCTCGTCGTTGGTCGAACGAGGAAGTCATCAAGTTTATTCAAAATCTGCCTAACTGCAAAGATATTGGACCTATCTTCAGGAAAAATGTAAGTGAAATCGCAGGTAGACTTGAAAATTTCTTAAATAGATGGGGAGAAATTACATCGGACCTCATAATGTTATCCTAGATGAAAGGATACAAACTCCCGTTTCTGAATTCACCCAT
>WSXT02205415.1:0-18269 GCA_011762715.2 Neuroterus valhalla
AGCCCTCAATGAGCCCTTAATTCTGGCATAGGGTAGAAATTTTTTGGATAAAGTGGTACTGCCAGCTTTACCCACCTCTTAACGACGACAGGTTAGACGACCAAATCCGCCGAAGAAGGTGTTGTATCCTGAATGTGGCTCTCAGGCACGCTCAAGTATTCGTAGGTCTCTCCAGCGCTAAAGTGTATGATAGCACTTCCGGCCGTAAGTTCAGGGTCCTCATCTGTTCGTGCTATTCGTCCAAGTTTCAGATGAATCTTGGCGCAATCATCTGATCCAAAGTCTATACTGATTTTTCGTGTGTGCCCCTCGACGACACTAACAGCATCTACGAGATGTTCTTTCCCAGGAGCAAAGATCCTTCAGTCATCCATGTAAAATATGAGTGACCTTATACTCACGAACGTTAGTTCCACCACAGAGGTACCCATGAAAATCGCGGAGTACGGGATATAGTATCAATAGTGCGATGGAGAAGAGGAGAGTGCTCTTTACGTCACCCTGAAAGACACCTCTCTGGAAAGTGACGCTGTTAGTTGTCACACGATGTTTTCCAGAAGTTGAAGTGAATTTGGTCTTTCAAAGAGGAAATATTCTCTTTATGCATCCTACTGTATCTGAATGAAACCTCCCATTTCTCCCTCTTTCTAATTTTCCTCCTTGCTCCAGAAAGTACTCGTATTTTGTCAACAATTTGCTGCTTGATGGTCATTAGCTTTGACATTTTCGATGTATGATGATGGATCGTCATTTCTTGAGCGGACTTTCGAATCTTTGCACAGTGGTTCAAAATCCCAAAAAGCTGGCCAAGAAAACCGGACTCTCGATATTTCACTTCGTCCGATTACCCATACAAGGTTTTTGGGTTAGCTGATTTCGAAAATGAAGTCATAAATCAAAAATTCAAAATGGCGGACCCAAAACGGCGGACATTTTCCTGAAATTCCTATGAATTCACTTTAGAATGAGTATTAAGGGGTTTTTAGGGTCGCTGATTTCGAAAATGAAGTCAAAAATCCAAAATTCAAAATGTCGGACCGAGATGGCGGACATTTTTCCAAAATTTTTCATGCATTTACTTGAAAATGAGTATTAAGGGGTTTTTGGGGTCGCTGATTTCGAAAATAAAGTCCAGAATCCAAAATTCAAGATTTTGGACCCAAAATAGCGGACATTTCTCTAGAATTATCCACGCATATACTTGAAAATCAGTATTAAGGGGTTTTTGGGGTCGCTGATTTCGAAAATGGAGTCAGAAATCCAAGATAGAAAATGCGGATATTTTCTAAAATTTGCCGTGCATATACTTGAAAATGAGTATCAAGGGGTTTTTGGGGTCGTTGATTCCGAAAATGAAGTCAAAAATCCAAAATTCGAAATGGCGGACTCGAAAGGGTGGCCATTTCCCTAAAAACCACTTTTTTCATGAATATGTCCGCCATTCAGGTCCGCCACTTCGGATTTTGGATTTTTGACTTTATTTCTTAAATCAGCGACCTCAAAAACCCCATAATACTCATTTGCAAGTAAATGCATGGCAAATTTTAGAAAAATGTCCGCCATTTTGGGTTCGCCATTGTGAATTTTGGATTTTTGACTTCTTTTTCGGAATCAGCGACTCCACAAACCTTACATGGGTACTTAAACGGAGTGAAATATCGAGATTCTGATCTTTGACCAGCTTTTTGAGATTTTGAACTACTGTGCTCTACACAAAAAGAGATTTTAAAAATAACGAATCCCCAAGAAATGGTGGGAAAAGATGGAAGATGTCTCAACGGATTTCGAAAATTGATGAAACAATCTGAATTTTCCCGTATCATATGTCACAGGATCTCTCGGGATCATAACTATTTTGAAACTTTAAAAAAAATACCCAGAGAAAAAGTGATTTTGGCGAGCGAATCTTTCGACGCCAAATTAGATGTACAAAACGTGTACAAAATATAAAAATACTACATCTACGTATTCTGCATTCCTCCAGCAATATCCTCCATACCTTGTATGCACATTCAAACACTCGCACGGAAAATAACAGGCACTTTTGTCGAGGCGACTTTAACGGACCGTGACATCATAACTTCGAACGCCCGAGCAAGTTTAACTTTGCGTGTTCATAAAACAAGAATGGCGTGTCATATCCCTCTTTCCATTCGATACATTATGTAGGGGTTCCACCTTCATGAAGGTGATTGAAAATAAATCACGAGATCCAGAGTTCGATTTTTGATTTTTGGCCAGCTTTTTAGGCCCTTTGAACCACTGTGCCTCGCCGTAGAAGGCTTACCGGATTCCATGTAGTCAATCACACCCTGCATACGGGACGCCATTGCATCTCCCCGCTAATCTTCTCGTTTAGTTGATGCAAGCGTTTTCTAGTCTTTTTAATCAATCGTTGGTTCGAACCTTCGATTTGAATTTGCTAAAGCTCTTGCTGCATCATAAACTGAACAAACGATTGTCCAGAGTTCGGAATCCTTCGAGAGATCCTTACGAAGGGTACCATCCATTTCAGCCACATCATAGGGCTTGGGAGGAACCTGAATGTTAATGTTTCTCCTTGTCCAAAATTTACCATCGTCTCCTAAGGGTAGCCTTGTTCCAGAAATGTCGCTTCTTCTTGTTCACGGAAGGTTTATGGCCAGTTTCTTAACACTTGCTGTGGAAGGTGCGAGAGCTCCAAGTGTTTCTGGCACCACATAAAGTGCATGCGCGCCATGTAACCTCTGTGGTTGGGGACAGTATTGGCATCGTTGCAATCAAGTAGATCCTTCCATATAGAACTTCGATTGTCTCGCCGGTTCGTCATAGTTTTTCCATCTAACTCAGCACCCCGAACTCTGGAACGATCGGCAATACTGGCCAAGCCATTGTCGGGTGTTCTGCGCGATCGATAATTTTGAACCGCATTTACAACTGGATTTGAGTTTTGAGTTTTCATAGTTGTTCCCACGAGTAGCTAATAAAGGGGTTGCCTAACTCCTCATGGCCTTGCATACGGAATCCTTGTATACGCTCTAGAAGCGTATACTCTAGGAAATGACGTGGTATCCTAGAGACACCGTTGACGACACCGCTCCCTGGTGCCACGTAGTCTTCAGCAGGAGTGTTTACGCGTTAGCTTGTGGGTTTGCTTTTCGAGACCATTCCTGTATAATTGACCGCGACTGCTTATAAGCTTTTGTAACCGTATCCAGCAGAAACCCTCGGCACACAGACCCTCTATTTGCAATCTGAGGATGCGTTCGGTAGCTTTGTCATAGGCCTATCGGATTAATACTAATGAATCAAACCGAATCCAAAACAATGGCGGAATATCTTTATAAAATAGAAATATATATGTATATATATTTATATTTTATAAAGATATTTCACCGCTGTTTCAGGAATTCTAAAGTAGACCTCCTGATCCTTCCACGAGGGACCCCATATACATTCAGCTTAGAATTAATGGAAAATGAAAACTGAATACATATGAAACATTAACGCATTTCCAGAAAGAAAGAATAACAAAACCTACAAAATAATAAACCGTACTTCGGAGCTCCCCTTTCCAGCAACAATAAAATAAGTTGGGAAGGGGGCCCCCTTTCCAATTTATGCAACAATTAGGATTATTTCCAATTTTCAAAAATAATTTCTAAAATGCATGAACAATAACATATAAATTTCTGCGGGTGGCGAGCACAGGAAGCGCGGCTCCTAGTAAATTAATAAATTAAGAAATTGCATCTTCTTAGAGTCAAGAAGATTATAAAATACATACAACGCTCCAGATTCGAGCAGTTTTGTCAGTCGCGACACTTCCCAAAATTTCTCCCTGACCGGGTGAAAATCTTATATCCATAACATTTCCTCCATGTCCTGCTAGTTGTTTTTTTAATTTATGCGAAATTCCAACGTGATTGGATCCCCTAGCTTTATCTTCTCCCTCATTAGAAATGTCGATCCTCCATAATTTGACAAGAGAATCATTCCCACAAGTTGCTAAGAGGTACGATATAGTGCCACCGGTCTTATTTGTTGCAAAAGATCCTGAAAAAAATACAAACAATTACATAAACTTATAAAATTGTCAGCAAATTATGTTTCTGAAGGAAATTGTATCTACAAAAATAAAAAAGTATAAAGAAGATAGTCTTCTGAAAACAATGAATAATAAGTAATTAAGTAAAGAAGAAGTGTAAATAATACTAATTAATTTTTTTACCGGAACATTGTTCGTTAATGACGAGTCGTTTGAGAAAACTACTTTCTTTGAAAATCCTTCCTCAAGTAGATGCATTCTCAAACAAACAAAGAATTTATTTTAACTTCTAACCAAATAGTTGAATTTTCGACCTATGAAAATTTTATTTCTCAAGAAGATAATTCACTCAATCAAAACAGTTGAATTTTTTAAGAGGGAAGAATATAATCAGGAATTCCTATCATAAAATGGAGTGTCAATCAAAAATGAAAAAATTTAATTTAAAATTTCAATTCTTAACCAAGAAATTTAATCCAGTAGAGAAAGGAAAACTATTCCAATTGAATTGTTGAAGTTTCATGCGGGAAAAGGCCTATATTTAACCAAGAAGAATAAATTTTTCACGGAATTGTTAAATTTCCAACAAGATTATCTCTTAACCAAATAATAAGATTTTCAACCAAAAGAAATGAGTTCTCAAACCAAAAGACGAAAGTCAGCCATAACAGTTTGGAAGAATAATAAAAATGGTAAGCGGTTTTCAAAGAAAATGACTGTTTCAATATTCTTTTTACATGGAATTATACATTAAAATTGAAATTGTGAAATCATGTAGATATGACGATTTTCTACCAGAAAAAATACGAATTTTTAATCAAAAAGATGAATTTCCATTAAGATCAAACTTAAAAAAAACCAAAGATACCAATAATATAAATTTCTACCGAAGGGTTCAACTTCCAACTAACTTGTTCTATTCTCGAAAAAAAATCTAAGAATAGAATAGTTGAATTTCCAGATGAAAGAATTAATTTCTAACAAAACAAGATAAATTCTCAACGGAAAATATAATAATTGATGTTTCAACCAGGGAATATTTTTGTTTCGAATAACTAGTTGGATTTTCGACAAAATAGTTGAATACTCAACTGAACCAGATGACTAGACTAGAATGAATGTTCAACAAAAAAGAAATTTTCAGCACAAAAATATGATGTGTCAACGAACAGTTGAATCTTGGAGCGAAGAGGATGATCTTTTAACAAAATTGTTACATTTTTAATCGAAAAGACGAATTTTCAACCATAAAATTATTTCTGACCCAAAAAGACAAATTTGCAACAGAACAGCTGGAAACAGAACTGTTAAATTTTCAACTAAAAAAATTTATTTCCAACAAAAAGATAAAAATCTAAAAGATACATTTACGAATTATATACATTTTTTACTTGAAATTATTTTAAAGGCAAAATTAATTCCCAACCCAAAAAGAGTAATTTCCAACACAATTGTTGAATTGTTAAAAAGCAAGGATGATTCTTTAACAAAACTGTTGACTATTCAACCAGAAAAATGAACCTTTATTAAAAGAAGGATGACTTTTAGGCAAAAATTTCCTAATTCCAACCAAAAAAGTAAATTTTGAACTAAATAGTTTTGTTCTTTTTCTCTAAAAACTAAACTGTTTTTTCAGAAAATTCGTCTTTTTGCCTATAAAATTCAATAAAAATATAAGTATCATTACTGAATAAATCAGTTATAATAATTTTCTTTCAATTCTAATAGATCGAGAATTGAGAAATCGATAATTCCGTTACATATCAACATATTCTTATTTGAGCAAAGTGGAGATAAAAAAAAGCGGGCGCCTTGTAACGCGCAAGCATCCTAGTTTTGAACAAAATAACTAAAATTTTTACCAAAAAAGATTAATTCTCAACTACGATTAGTTGGATTCTCATCCAAAAAGGTGAATTGTCAACTAAGTAATCAATCTTCAACTAGAATAGTTTAATTTTTAGTTTAAAAACTGAATTCGCAAACGAAGAAATTAATAATTCACTCTAAAATGGAATTCATTTTTCTGAAAGTATTTTTAGATTTTTGAAAATTTGAGATTCTAAATTTGGAGAAACTTTTTTACCAATATCGTTGCTGAAAAGGTAACTAGTTACAGTAAGTGTTCTAAAGGAACTAGTAACTTCCCATCGCTGATTCCTAAATAAAAAATATATCAAACGTTTCACAATAATTATAATGAATAATAAAGTAAAATATACCAGAAGCTGTTAAGGGCCCGGTCGTAGGACTAAAATCACATCCCTGGACTCCCATATCGTGTCCATTTTTGCAAAATATCATCATCGCAGTCGTTGAGTCTTGGCGCTCGACGTCAAAAAGCCCCCAAGTTCCTTCATTACATGCAGTAACCAAATATTTTGAATCTGGTGTGAAAGCTAATGCACATATGGCATCTGCTTGACCCTCAAAAATCCTGAAAGATCGACTGAAATTAGAATATTGTTCATTCACTCAAGTACTACAATTCTCAAATTTTTTTAAAATTATTCCAAAACACAACGTTATTTTTTATAGAAATCGCTGTATGAATATTGACAAATAATAAGGGCGTTGACGACAAATATATAAATAAAACTTTCCACGCTTTTACCTTCATTTTTTTACGATCGTGGCAAATGTGGTATTTTTAATATAGAATTGTAATTCATAAAATGATAATTGAGCAATGGATGAATATTTAGGAAATACATCATTATATGGCCTTGAATTTACATCAGATATGAACAGTACATGATGTAACAAGGGACGAAAGGAGCGGATTTTCCCCGCGGGTGGGTTTTGTGACCAAGCAAGGGAATTTTCTCAAGTGTGCGTTTACTGACCGAGTGAAGTAAAAAATTAGGATGAAAAAACAGTGTAAACGTTAGATCACACGGTTAAATGTACGCTTCTCATAAACTAAAAAGAATAGAAAAATGAGAGAAGGAGAAGAAAGAAACGAATGAAGAGAAGAAAGTAGAAAGGTAGGAATGAAGGAAGGAAGGGGGGAAGGAAGGAAGAGAGAATGGAAGAATGAAACAAAAAGGAAGAAGGTGAATGGGGAAGGGGAAGGGAGGAAGGAAGGGAGAAAAGAAGAAAGGGAGGAAATGAAGAGGGGGGGGAAGGAGGAAAGAAAGGGAGTAAGAAAAGAGGGACAGAAGGAAGAAAAAAATTAAGAGAGAAAGCAGGAAAGAGAGGGAAAAAATGAAGACGAGAGGAAGGAAGGAAGGAGAAAAAAATGAAGAAGTAAGGCAAGAAGAAAGGAAGGTAGAAGCAAAGTAAGACGGGAGAAAAAAGAAAGAAAGGAAGAAGAGAAGGAGAAAATAAAAGGAAAAAAAGAAAGGAAGAAATGGAGGAAATGAGAAAGAGACGACGAGGTAAAAGAGAAGGTAAAGAAGCTAGAGGTAGGGGACTATATAGATTCTGATCACTTCCCACTAATACTGACGTTAGAGGGTGATAAAAGTATCAAAGATATGGGCAATAGAAGGGAAAGAACAATTAAAAGAGAAGCTAAAGGATGTGAAAATGGGAAAAAGAAGGAAAAAGAAGAAATATACGGAGATGTGTGATAAAAAAAAGAGGAAGAAAATAGGAGGTTTGAAGAGGAGGCGGAGAAGGCTAGAACAGAAGAAGAGGTTTGGAAAGTAGTAAATAAAAAGAGAAAAAGGAGGAAGAGGGTAAATCAGGATGTAGAGATGGTAAAATGGAAAAAGTATTTCATGGATCTGCTAGGAGGGGTAGAACATAAAGTGAGAAAGTTTGGAAGAGGGGGAAGAGAAAGAGATGAGGAAGAGGACATAACAAGAGAAGAAATAATCAATGTTTTAGGAATAATGAAAGAAAGAAAAGCTCCAGATCTGGATGAAATTCCAAAGGAAGTATGGAAATATGGGGGGAAGGAGCTGAAGGAATGGGCATGGATAGTGTGCAATAGGGTATGCAGTGGAGAGGGTTGGCCAGAGATATGGAAAGAAGGGGTAGTGGTACCGATATTGAAAGAAGGCAAAGGAGAGAAGGTCAAAGATTATAGGGGAGTGACGCTTATGCCAACCTTATACAAGGTGTATGTAACGGTATTATCGGAGAGATTAAAGAAAGAAGTTGAGAGAAAAGAGATACTGACACCAAATCAGACGGGGTTTAGAAAAGGAATGGGGGTGATGGACAACATATACGTTGTAAATTATCAAGTAGATAGGAGGATTAAAAAGGGGAAGGGAGGAATAGTAGCTATGTTCTTAGACCTAAAAGCGGCGTTCGATTCTTTGGATAGAGAAGAGATAGAAAAGGTTATGGTAAAAAAAGGTATAAGAGAAGGTCTATTAGTGAGAGTTTCAGAAATATTCCGTGAGACAAAAAGCAGGGTGCAAGTAGTCGATCAAGTAGGCAATAGTTTCTGGTTGATGAGAGGAGTAAGGCAAGTGTGTCCTCTGAGCCCACTATTATTTAATATCTTGATCTCGGATTTGGAAGAAGCAATGAGCAGAAGGAGGTGGGGAGAAGTCAAGGTGGGGAAAGTAAAGATATATACACTGGCATACGCAGATTATATAGTAATGATGGTGGAGGATGAAGAGGGAATGGCAGGGCTAATCACAGGGTTGGAGAGATACTAAGATGAGAAGAAATTGACAATAAATGTAGGAAAGACGAAGATAATGAAATTTGGAAAAGGAGGGTGGAGAAAAAAAGTATGAACTGGAAGATGGAAGGAAGTGAAGATAGAATAAGTAAAAGAGTTTAGATATTTGGGATACATCTTGCGAGCAAATGGAGATCATAGGGCACATATTGAAGAAAAATTTAGAAAAGCGGCAGGGGTAATGAAGCAGGTATGGGGAATAGGAAAAAGAAGATTCAAGAAAGATTGGAAAAGGAGGATATGGTTGTTTGATACCCTGGTATGGTCAGTTTCAGGATATGGAGCAGAAATATGGGGATGGAAGGAGGGCATGGAAATTTGAAGAGAATCTGAGGGGGAAAGGGAGGGGAGTTAGAGAAAGAATGTCTGAGAGAGGTAGAAGAAAAAAGAGGGAGGGCGATTGAGTTAACGAAATAGGAAGAAGAAAGAAGGGAGTTCATTACAGATGGGCATGTAGGAGAGGAAATTGGAGTAAGCTTTGATGAATTAGAAGAAAAAGATAAGGAAAGGCAATTATCAGGAAGATGGGGAAGGATAATGGAATCAAAATACAATAAATGGTGTGAGATATTGAAAAGGAAGGACTACCACAGTATTTGGGAAAGGGGTGGGGAGAAAAAAGATGGACAAGAATAGCAAGATTTAGATTAAGGAAAGAGGTCAGGGAAGCGATATGTTGGGGGGAAATAGAGAAAAGAAAGTGCAGAATATGTAAATGGGGAGAAGAAAATGGAAACATGTATAGGAAGGATGTATGAGAGGAATGGAAGATAGAGGAAGTTGGCAAGAGAACGTAGTAAGGATTCTGGGTCTCTTTTTTTGTCTGAACATTTTCTGTTATCCTTCTTCAAAATGCAGTCTGTACCAATTTGCTTTCTCCTTTTTGTAGTCCTTTGTAGTTTATCCTTGCTGTTTTTTCTTGTTTGCCATTTTTGTTTATTCTTTCGCCATCCTTTTTTTTCCTCCCTCATCCCTGTTGCTTATTCATTTTCCATACTAGTTTATATTTTTTGCTTATTTCTTCCCCATCCTTGATTTTGTTCCTTCTTTATTCTTGTTGTTCGTTCCTTATTTATCCTTCTTGTTCATTCCTCCTCTATCCTGATTTTTGAATCCTTGTGCATCCTTATTGTTTGTTCTTAATTAATCCTTGTTTGTTTACTAATTATAACTATTGTTTTTTATTCCTTGTTCAAATTTGTTGGCTACCTATTGTTTTTCATTGTTGTTTGTTCGTTTTTTAACCTGTTTTTTATGCTTTCTTTATCCTTCTTGTTTTTTTCTTGTTTACCTATGTTCTTACCTTCTTCTCTATCCTTGTTCACCCTTTTCGTATATTTCTTCTCCATCCACGTTGCTAGTTCCCTCTTCTTGATCGTTCTTATTGTTTTTTTATTCTTGTTGTATGTTTCTTGTTTATGCTTGTTGTTGATTTCTCATACACTCATAATTTATCCCTTGTTCATCCTTCTCGTTTTTTCCTAGTTTATCCGAGTTTTTCGTTCCTTGTTTCTGCTTGTTGTTAATTTTTCCCCCATTCTGACGTTTTTTCCTTGTTAATTCCTATTTCACCTTGTTTTTTGTCCCACGTCTTTAATTTTTATTTCCTTGCCTTTCCCTGTTTTTTATTCCTTGTTCGTTTCTGTTGTTGATTCCTAGTTCATCCTTGCTGTTTGCTTCCTGTTTATCCTTGTGTTCCTTGCTCATCCTTGTAGTTTTTACCATGTTTTCGTTTGTTTCTCAATCATTCTTATTGTTTTTTCTTGTTTATTCTTGTATTTCATTTCCCTTGTATTCACGTTCTTTATTCATTGTTTATTCTTTCTTTTATTCCCAGTTCTTCTGTGTTGTTTTTTCCTCGTTCATTCCGGTTGTTTATTTCTCTCTCATTCATAGTTTCTTTCTATTTTTGATCTCTTCTCCATCTTTGTTTATCCCTTTCATTTATTTATGGTATATCCTTATTGTTCGTTCTTTGTTTATCCATGTTGTTTGTTTCTTGTTTTACCTTATTGTTTATTCCTTCTACATCCTTCCTTTCGTTCTTCGCTCATCTTTGTTACTCATTCCTGCTCCATCCTTGTTCATCTTTTTTATTCATTTATTGTTTATCCTTATTGTTCGTCCCTTAATCATCTTCATTGTTTATTCCTGTTCATAATGTTGTCCATTTCTTGTTGTACATTGCATCTTTAACTTGTTAATTGATACCTTGTCCATCCTTGTTGTTTTCTCTTTGTTGATCCTTTTTGTTAATTCCTAGTTCAGAATGTTGCTTATTCCTTGCTCATACTCGTTGTTTATTATATCTTCATTGTTGTCATTTATTCCTCTCCCATCATTGTTGTTTATTTCTTCTCCATCCTTGTTTTTTTTCCTCCTACATTCTTATTTTTTGTTTCATGCTTATCCTCATTTTTTATTCATTGTTCATCCTTGTTTTTCTGCCTTGTTATCTTTGCTGTTTCTCGCATGTTCATACACGTTATTTGTTCTTTATTTACCCTTGTTGTTTGCTCATTGTTAATTCTTCTTGCTTGTTTCTTGAGCAACCTCATTGTTTGTTCCTTGTCCGTTCTTGTTGTTTTTTTTCTTCCTGTAGTTTATTCTTTGTTTAACATTGCTGCCTATCCCTGTTGCAAATTCCTGCTTTTGCCCCTTCTCCATGTTTGCTTATTCATTTTAATCATTTATTGTATATCTTTATTGTTTGTTCTTCGTTTATACTTATTCCTAGTTCTTGTTCTACCTTTTTGCTCATTCCTTCTCCATCCCTTTTATTAAATAATTGTCCAGCCTCATTGTTCGTTCCTTGTTCATTCTTCTCGTTTGTTTCTTGGCCATCCGTATTCTTTGTTCCTTGTTTATTCTTATTGTTTGTTTTTTCTTTATTCTTGTAGTTTATCCCTGTCTGTTAATTTCTTGCCAATCCTTTGTGTCCTTGTTGTCAGTTCCTTTTTCATCATTCTTGTTTATGTCTATTTCATCTTCGTCTTTTGTGTCATGCACAACCTTGTTGTGCGTCTCTTGTTTACCCTTCTGGTTTATTCCTTTTCCATCATTGATGTTTGTTCTTTCTTCATCCTTGTTGATCGCTCCTAGTTTATTATTGTTGTTTATTCCTTGTTCATTATTGTCACCATTGTCTAGTTTATCTTTGGCTCTCAATCCTTGTTCATATTTTTTTTCCTCTTTCATTATCATTGTTTATTCTTGTTTATTCTGTCGTTCATTCCTATTTCATCCTTTTTTTCTGTTTTTTTTTTTCATCCTTTTTCTCTACTCCTTGTTAACCTTTATTGCTGGTTCCTTGTGCACCCTTGTAACTTGATACCCTTTTATTTTTATTGTTTATTCCTTTTTTATTTTTGTTGTTTGTTCCTCTTTTATTATGGTTGTTCATTCCTCGAAATTCCTGTCATTTCTTCCATCTTCTAATTTGCTGCTCATTCCTCCTTCATTCTAGTTGTTTATTGTTTTATTTTCCTTCTTACTTCCTTCTCTATCCTTGCTCATCCTGTTTGTTTCTTCATTGCCCATCCTTATTGATAGTTTTTTTTCGTCATTTTATTCCTTTCAAGAACCCTCTTCTGTTTATCTAATTTCCTTTTCCTTTTCTTTTCCTCGACTTAAGCTTCTTCTGCTAACTCTTCCTTAGTCTTTTCTATGTAGAAATTGAGACCTTTCTCTCGCAAATCTGTTTGCCATCAAGATGTTTCAAATTTCTATTCAAGCTTATTCTCCATCACTTCAAACATCTTCACATTTTTATTTTCATTTTCGAATCTTTATTTTTCCATTCTCCCATGGCAAAGTGAGGAACTTAGCTCAGAAAAGTGTCAAATAGTGTCAATGGGGTGGTAAGTCCGAGGTCTGTTATTTAATTGTAATTAGTTAATATTATCAATTCATTGAAGAACTCACTTCAATTCTTCCATAGTTTCAATATCCCAAAGGGTTGTTTTTTCATCATCTCCCGCAGTTGCAATTTTTGTTCCATCTGGGGACCAACGACAAACACGAATTCCAGATCCAGAACTGATGAATGAAGATCTTGCTTGTCCTCCATTCTAATAAATAAACAAACCAGTATTAAAATGGTACAGAATTCTTTCTTAAACTATCTCATAAATGTGGTTATTTTTTTCAACTTTGCAAAAGTGCAACACTACAAACATCGCACTGCAATTCACTTCACACATTCTGTGAACTAGTTTTACAAACAAAATTTTGAACAATGACTGCAAACATTTTTTTTTAAATATCAACTAAAACATAATATTCATGAAAAATATGAAACTTATTATTATAAAACTCAAAGCCATGTTCAAAGTTAACGATTCCAAAATTTATTCAAGCCACACATTAAAAGGTCCAGAGTGATGTTAAGGGAACCAATTAACTCTGTGATCTTTCAATTTAGCCACTGATCTTACTCAAATTTATTCATAATATGGTGCAAAAGATACTCGTATTTCAAGAGAGATCTTCTATTGATTCTGTAAATTAAGTGTTAGTGTAACAATTGTAACATATATAATTATGCTATACCGTCTTCACCTCTGTATCCCAGATAATAGTGGTACCATCTAAAGAACAAGATGCCAACATAGTTCCAGAAGGACTAAATTCCACATGATGAACGCTGTATTTGTGTCCTTCCAAGGGACTAAAAATTTTTTCTGAGAATGAAATCTCTTCGTCTTCTGATTCTCCAGGAAGAATGCTCCATATTTGGACCAATTTATCACTGTAATTCAATAATAATAATAATAAAACAAAATTTGTGGCCTTAACGGATTTTTGACATTAACAGACAGACAACAGATGTTTTCAACCTTAATTCACTTGAAACGCTCTGAATTCCTGAAATCTCAAGTAGAATAGTTGAATTATAACCAAAACATATTTTTATTTTTGATTGGAAAATTTGATTTAACTCAAAAAGATACAATTTCAACACACACAAAATAACGGATCATTCTTGAAAAATATTCAAATTTCCCACCAAAGAAATCTATTTTTAACTGTGAAGATGAAACAAATGCATTCCCAACCAAAAATAGAATGGTTGATATTTCAACCAGAACAGATTTTAAATTTGAATCGTAAGAAGCGGATTCAACTAAATAGAACGAATTTCCAACAAAGCACATAAATTTTCAACCGAATATTTAGTTCAATTTTTGACCAAAAAGATCAGTCTTGTACATAGCAGATAATTTTCAACAAAATAGTTGAATTGCCTACCAGAACCAATCAGTTTCAACCAAATAGTTACATTTTCAATTAAAAAGACGAATTTCCCACAAAACACATAAATTGCCAACCAAATATTCAAATTTTCAAACAAATAGTTGAATTGGTGAATGAAAAAACTTCATTTTCAACCAACAATAAAACGGTCGTTATCACAGCAGAAGAAGAAATTGATTTTGAGAGTTTTATTCGCCCGAAACATACAAGTTTCAAACAGAAATGTTGAACCCATAACTTAAATAGAATCATTTTATACCAAACAGTTGCAGTTTAAACTAAGATGAATAATTTTATACCGAGAAAGGCGAATTTCCAACAATGTACATTGACATTCAACGAAGAAGATTATGTGTATGCAAAAAAACAATTTTTCAGTTTTATGTTACACTCACCCTGAACAAGAAGCGATTAAATTATTTTTAAAAACTGAAACGCCATTGACTGTCCCACCAAGGTCATCTATTTTGTGGATGAGTTTCACTTCATTCGTACTTCCTTCCGCATGTTTCACTACTTCACTTTCTTCTAAAGAATCCTGAAAATCCACATAAAAATATAAATAATAAAATAATTTGATTTAAAATTTTTATTTATAATATTTTACACAAAAGAGATATGTGTTCCAACTTACTGATTCACCATTTTCTGAAGACTGGAACGGACGAAAGCCATGTCGAATTTCGGAACTCAGCGTCAAATTTCCAGTCAGGTCCCAAATGATAACAGACTTGTCATTGGAGCCTGTAATTTTACATCCATTTTTAAATAAACATCAATATTGAACATTGTATTTGTTCGCAGACTTCGGAGTTCTTTATAGAACTAAAAGAAGTATTTGGAAATAAGCCTTTTTTCATCAATTAAAAATAATTTTTCGAAATAGATTGGTAGTGTAAAAAATACTTCAAACTAAGGTTTGAACTAAAAAATAACTTATTTTCAAGGGATTTCTTTCACAGTTAGCATTATGACTGCGTGTAACAAGTAAATGATCAGAGTTGGGATTTTTCTTTAAATTCCATAAATTTCTTAGTGAGAGTCCATTGGATACATGCTGATTTGCTAAAACATTATTTTTCAATGGCAACCTCGTTCCAGGAAGAGAGGCTTTTTTACAAAAAAAAACTTTTATGGATAAAAACGTTTTTCGTGAAATCCTGAGGCGGAATTATGTGATTATCATATTTTTCTACCAGGAAAATGGATTTTTTTTAAACATATGAATTTTTTTCAAAAAAATATAAATTGGCAACCCAAGAGATGAATCTTCAGGAAATAAGATTTCGTCTCTGCTATAAAAAGAAGTATCAACACGTTCCATGAATTTTCAACTAAACAGTTTCATTTTCAACTTCATTGGATTAATTTTTACCAAAGAAAAATTGATTTTTGACGAAGGAGTTAAACTTCCAACGAATTGCTTGAATTTTTTACTAAGAAGATTTTGATTTCAAATAAAAAATGGTTGAATTCAACCAAAAACAATTAATTTTCAACAAAATAATAAAATCCTCAACAAAAACAGATTAGTGTAAGCGGGAAAAAAGAGTCGAAAAAATTTCTACTAAAAGTGATAAAGTAGTTTCATACCAAAAAAACGAATTTTCTCGGGAGTAAAATTTTCAACAAAGAAAGATTTTTCAGTCAAGAGAGAAGAACAACTTGAACCAGATTTTTCAAATTTCAAATAAAAAAGATCAATTTTCTAAAAAGCAGTTGAATTTGTATCCTGAATATATGAATAATCAACAAAAATTTGTTGACTGTTAAAACCAAGAAGATAAAATCCAAACAAACCAGTTGAACTTGAAAAAGAGAAAATTCAACAAAAATGATCAATCTTTAATCGAAAAGATGCAGTGTTAATTGTTAGGAATTCGAGATAGAAACAGCGACTTCTTCCAACAATAAATAATCGACATTAAAAATTTTTTTCTCGAATCTTCAATTTTTGAAAGTTCAATCGAGTTTCGAACAGTTGAGTTTTCAATTGTAAACAACTAGAGAAAGTTTTAGATTGAATATTCAAAATTCAATTTTTAAAAAAACTTATATATGATAGCATACGTTCAATTTTTTATATAACTCTGCTATAAAAGTGCTCAACAAAAAGCTTTTAGATTGAAAAGAGTAGCAAAAAAAGTAACTATGTGTATAAAAAATTCTTGAAATGAAAGATGCAATTTACCAGTAGCTAGAAGAGTACCATCTCTCGAAAAAGCGCAACAAGCAACATATCGATTATGCCCTTGGAGCACTGACACTATTTTACCGGTGTCCTGTAAGAAAAGTTAATTAATATTTATTAAAAGCTAACTGCGAGTTTCATTTGAAATATTTTTTCTTACTTCCTTACCGTTTCCCAAATAATGGTCGATTTGTCAAGGCCACAACTGGCAGTGTACATTCCATTGGAACTTAATCGTACGCAGGTTAAGGCACTACTATGTTTTTCCATTATTCTACAAAGATTTATTGAAGCAGTTGAGCCTCGACTGTCCCATTTTTCTTGTGAAACCCTTACCTCCCATAACTTTACGTTGTGATCATTTCCACAAGTGATCAATTGATAAAGTTTTGCATAAGGATCATTCCCTGTGAAAGAAATATAAATTTTGAAGCATCAAAAAAATGTGCATGTGTAAACCACGTGGTCGTGACAACAATGCGTCGGCCGAAATTAATTTTACTTCTTTTTACACATGACTGCTCTACGATTTACCTTTCTTTCTCTCTTTTTATTTTCCCACCTGCAAGTTTCACTTCCAACATGCATGCGCTATCGCGAGCACTTGTTTTTTTTCTAGACCACGCAAGTGATAAGCGAAACTTGTGAGTGAAAAAATAAAAGGAGGAGAATGATATATTATTAGGATTATCTTATTAGTTGGGTATTTGTGTAATTGAAACATGCAATTATTTTGCACAGTAGTTCCGTCGTTGGTATCACCAAGGTGATACCACCTTGAAATCGAAATATCTGGATTAAGTTCGAATTCACAAAGAATGCAGAACTAGATTAGAATAGATTTTGACTCCTTTTCAGGGTTTTACATATCTAATAATAATAATAATATTCCCCCCTCCCATAAGGGGTCGTCCATAAACTACGTAGCCGAATTCTAGGCAACTTTCGACCCCTCCTCCCCCTTCCTTAGATATGCGTGGAAGTTTTCAATGACCCCCACCTTCCTCACTACGTAGTTTTTTCGACTGAGAGTAAACTTGATGATATTTCAGGGTGGCGACTTGACCAGGAAACCGGAAAATGACCAGGAATTTAATTGGACGGGAAATGACCGGGAGTTTGGATAACAACCAGGAATTTACTTGACTCAACCTGGACTGTTAAAAATTCTACCAAAAAATACGAAAAATGACAACTTTATTTTAATGATTTAAAAAGAGATCTCATCATTTGATTTGAAGAATGTAACGTTCCTTTCGTCTGTTTCTCAGAATATTTAAATATATCTATACGTCATGAGTGGAAGAATTTTTTTTCCATTAAAAGAAAAAAGTTTTGCAAATTTGTTGCTCTGTGAAATTTTTTTAGCTGACTCAAATTTGATAATCGAATTGATGATAGGGAATTTCAGAAAATAATCATAGCTTTTATTTCAGGACAGAGACTTCCGGACTTCTCTTGGAACAGGGGATTTTTTACATAATAATAATAAATCTTTATTAAGTTGCCAATCAAGTAACAAAATAGAACGGGAACTTTTTAAACTAATTAAAATTCGCATTAAGAAGAGAGGAATTTCTGAAAATCGTTCCTTCAATTCAAAATTTTTCACAATTTTGAAGTTCTCTCTTCTTAATTTTAAGTGAAGGAAGTACTTCAAGCAGTCTTTAGAGTTGAAGTAGTCTTCTGAAGAAGAAATATTTCTAAAATATGACAGAAAACTTCTTTTTATCGTCCATTGCGAATTCATCCTGTTTCAGTCAAAAAATCAACTATTTGTTTGAAATTCGAACTTGTTTGTTGAAAATTATATTCTCGTGTTGAAGTTGCATTATTTCGATTCAAAATTCACCTCTGGTGGAAATCGTAACTACTTTGTTAAAAATCAATTCATCTTTTTTTGGTAGAAATTCGGGTACTTGGTAAAACATTGATTTTTGATTTTGAAAATGGAACTATTTGTTTTTCTATGTACTTCGTAGAAAATTGGCCTTTTTTGTAGAAAATTAATATTTATGGTTGAAAAATCATCTCTTTTGATTGAAAATCATCTATCCATTTGAAGATTCATTATTAAACCTGGGAATTTATCAGTTTTGGTTAAAAATCAATTACTTCAACTGAAAATTTAACTGTTTCATTCTCAT
>WSXT02205426.1:0-11989 GCA_011762715.2 Neuroterus valhalla
AAAGGAACGCGAATTCTCTCGCCCTCCCTCAGTTTCGGGACCCCCCCCCCCCCTTTTGCAAATCGGGTTTTTGTTTCTAGGCGATTTATTTTCAATGCTCTCTTTCCATCATCTTGCTTTTAATAATTGCCCGTATAATAATAATTGGACCGTACGTGTCATTGCCCAGCATCTTTAAAGTTTTTGGACTTAGAGGTGTGTATGTTTGAAATTCAACTCCTGAGATCATAAATTCATCTAGCATATTCTTGTTATCCCCTTCGGCCTTTGTGTACACAATAATGCGATTTCTTTTCAGCCGAATATTAATATATTTGAACAGTGACTTCTTATTTTTGTTCAAAGTTCCTTGATGATTTTGGACATAGCTGTACACTGCTATAAGCGGAATTCTTATAGCAGTTGAGTGTGTTTGAGGAGCTGTATTGAAGATCAAATAGAGCCTCTAACGAAACCTCGCAAAAATCGCATTTAGAATTAAGTATGCTCTCAACTTGCAAGAAGGACAAATAAGATCAGAAAGCGATTTACTATTCAAAACATTTAACATATGGTCCATGAACCTAGAAAGGATATACTCAGGAACTAGATCTTCAATAGCTTGAATACATGTTAAACATTAGCTAAAAACATCTTAGGCCTGACATACATTCATAATAAAAACATCTTAGGTTCACATAGCTCGGAATGTTTTTATGCAAAACAGTCAAATTCTTTCCGACAATAATGCTATGAAAATGTGCAATGTTGAAAGACACACTGGAGCATGTTGCGCAAAATGAAACGTAGTCTTCCAAAATTACGAAATTGCTGACATAAGGCAGACCCAAAGGAACAAAGTATGACATCGATTGCATCAACCTCTCTTTGGAAGCTCAAGCAATTGATGTCGTAAGGAAAACAAGATATAAAAAGACCAGTAATTCTTCAGCAGTTTCCGAGCTTCTTCTCAAAAGACTGATAAACTGTTGATGATCATGGCTCGCAAACAACATCAGAGATACATTTTGTGACCTCGATGATGAAAATGTAACTCGAAAGTGGACCATCCCGCTAGATAAATACGAAGATCAAAAACTTATATATAATTTGATAATCATTATCATTTTAACTTTATCACACTATTATATTGCAAAATATTGTTGACTTATTACATGAATATAAAAATGACAATAATACCTAGATCGAAATTAAAATAAATGTTAACAACTTATGATAGTAAAATCAATTTAGATTTTAGTTTTCTGATGAGTAGGGGACACTTATGACTCTGTGAAACATACTCACGTACTCAACGTTCTGGATTCATCCGTAACATTTTTTGATGTAATAATTGGGTTGAACCAAATAATTACCTCATGGAATATATAAATAGTGGCTAAAAATGTAAAGTGTCAGTCATATGTCGCTCTTAAACAATTTAAAAACACTTAGAAGAAATTTTAAAGTCTTTTCGGTTTTTTGAAAACTTACAAGCGCGAAATAAAAGACTTTCGATAACTTATAAAGCTTACTTATGAGATTTCAGAAAATTTGCAAGAATTTCATAGGGTGGCTCATAAGAATCTGATGAATCTCAAATGAAATTTCGCGAATATTATAAAATTTTTTGGAATCTCATGAGATTTAGAATAACAAGGAAAATTGCGGAAAATTCTAAAATTGAAGTAAAAGTTATAAGCCAACAATTTCATAAGAAGCAAAAGTATTTTAACTTTTGGAAATTGAAAAAATGCAGTCTACAGCAGTTTTTAAGGTTTTTTTCAAATGTGACCATTGTTTGTTTTACAAAATTTGTTAATGCTTTCAAATCTCCAAAAACTTTTAAAATTGTTATTAATTGTTTATCTTCCATTGTATGATAAAATTATTCACAAAACACCAGAACTGAGTTGACGAGTTAATGATCAAATTAAATCTGATAAATTATAATTAAAAATGGCTACTATATTTTTCATAAGAAATTAAATGTTCGCGAGCTCCGACAAGCTTACAAATTTTATCGGTTTTTTGTACTTATCAAATTTGTTACTCTCAAACGAGTTCTGGGAATTCTGAGAATAATTTGAATAATGAAAAAAATTTCAATATTTAATAACTTTTCGCGTTTTGTGATATATTTTGTGGTTAAGAAACATTTGGCAGTTTTTTTGAAATCATACATGAATCATACTTGAAAAAAAAAAACGAAACACACATGGTTGAAGTATACCTAAAGCTTTTCGAAATCATACGCAACAATACGAATTTTGCTTGATGACTATCAAAATTTTCCCGATTGCTGAGCTTTCTCAGAATTATATTAGATTGCTACAAATGCTAGACAATAATTTTTTTCCTGAATTTCAAAGATTTTTGCAAAAACTGTCGACTTTTCCAGTATGTTTTATAACGACCATTTTTTGGATTTTGAAAATAATTCTTGTAGATTCTCAAATAATGTAACAATTGCTCTGTGTAGCAGTAAAACCACGATGATTTATTTGCTAATTAGGCCTAAAATTATGGTAACATTCGAATAATAATAGCTGCTCGAAAGTTGTTTACGCAACTGTACCTTTTTTTGCGCAACTGCAACCGGCGTCGATTTCTTCTGGTTCTCGAACCTTTTTTGAGGAAGTTGCTCTAAAAAAATGAAGCAATGTCTTTTGGGACATTGTTAACCATTGAAATCATTTCACAAAAAGCATTTGCAGACAAGAGATTGGTTACGAAATATATTTCTAGGCGTTAATCTTTTGTTTTCTGGGGAGTCGGACCAAGCTGGTTAACACCCACTGCGCCTGCGGAAATTTAAAACTTTGCTATTTGGGATTTGTATTTATGATTCGAAAAAAGTGAAGATTTTTAACTATGTATGTGTAGAATCTAATTCTAATACAAATATTCTTATTTTCTGTTTAAAATAATGTATATTATATAATATTTATGATGATAAAACATTAATAACATGAATAACAGTAAAATAAAAATTGAAATGCATAATCATGACATGAGAAATTTTTACGGTAGAACAGAACGATAGAACGAGAAAATGACTTGATTCAAAATGTAATTTTCGACGTTACCCATAATTATTGGGGGGAGGAGGGGGGCAAAAAAGCACTGCTTATCCCCTCACCCCTCTTCACGGAGCATCAACTTTAATAAATATATTTTATATATTTATCGCTATCTTTGTACACTAGGAATCCTTAATAGATTTTATTTTTATCTACTTTTATATTATGGGTCCTGACATTATGCTTATTCTATTTTTTTTATGAACTTTTTTACTATTAATTCCACCATTCATAGATTCAAAAAAATAAAAAATTATGGTCAGGCATTATAACAGCAGCTGAAATACTTACGTAAATGAAAGATGATTTCTAGAGTGTCTAGCAGTTCTGAATTGGATTCTCTGTTGAAAAAGACGACCTAATGTCTCGTATAAGGGTTTACATTTTTTTTGTACCTGTCCTCTATTCTTTTATACACACCCTGCCCCTAAATTGGTGGTAGGGAGGACCTACAGCTAAGGATGGATTCTGAACCCCCAAGGACAACGGCTTCGAGTACTAAGAGAAACTTTTTCTCTGAGGTATCGGCATCACGACTCTGCGAAAATGAACACTTTCTTGCTAGGCTAGTGTTCATCGTGTGGGCCGCCAAGGCTCGTCCAGAGTGCAGCAAGGCGGGAATCAAACTCGCAAGCATAAGGAGTGGGTCTAAAATTAATGCCTTAGTCCCCACACCATTGTGACCCACTCATTTTATGTTGTTAGTATAATAAAATTTTTCATACGATTAAAAAAAACATTGCTAACAATTTAAAAAAAAAGAAGTAACACAAAAGTTTGGCACGTTCCAAAAGTGTTGAGTTGCGTTAATTCGTTTCAAATTTTAAGAAATTTGTTGAAATGCTTGTTTAATGCGTCATTTTCCAGGGAATTATACAAATTGGAGATTATTCATAGCAGCAAATTTTCACTTCAATACAACGCTCGTATAATACCGCGACGTCAGAAACGTTGAATGCACTCGTCAAAAGATGATAACACAATTCTGAATTTTCTGTAAAAAAAACAACATTTTCTTCCGCTCCACTGAGGATCGAACCTAGGTCTTTTAACTGTTAATCTGATACTTTACACAATGATTTACTGCAAAGATTAAAAAAATATATAATCTTTATTATTTACAAATTTTATCCGCCCAAGCTAAATAAGGTAAAAAAAGATTGATTTTTTTTCGTTAGTAACGTGAGGTAGAGAAACGTTGAGTACTAGCAAGATACAGATTTCTTGAGCCATTTTTCATGGTAATTTCTATAAATAATCATACCACTTTGTTTGTTTCACCCAGTGTAATGGGAAATGTCCCGAACGCTGAGTACACAAACTGTAGGTAAACTTTGCGCCAGAACGAAATCCAAAAAAGTCCTCGACAAAAACGTTTAAGATATAGTTTCCTAGATATAAAATATTCCTTTTGAAGTTACGTCTAATTGGTTGCGTTGAATAGAATGTATTTGTGAAAGATGTGTTTTTGTACAATTCAGTTTATGAAATACTTCTTATGTATCAAATATACTTGTAAGTTTTGCATCATGAATTCCCGGATAACATATAGAGTGAAGCCAACAGTTATTATATTGATAGGTAAACGTACAAATACAAGTAGACTCTCACAAAGCGCCCAGTGCTCGTGACCGTGGAACTTAGAAAGCGCACGCTTGGTTAAGCCATGCCCCTAAGGCTTGGTGGGTAAAACGTCTAAGATATGTTGGCGAAAAATTTGAACGTCATCTTGCGCATGCGCATTCAAAGTCGCGCTCGACACTAATAGTAAAAGGAAGGGAAACGCACTTCACGAGAAAGGTGAATTCTGGAGAAAGAGCTTTGTGAGAGTTAACTGTGACGAGTTATAATAAGAATGTGGAATGATATAATACTGTGCTTATTCGAGAACTGTAATTCAATCATTTCAATAAAAAAACGGTGTGACATTTTCTCCCGAAAACGGGAGAAATAAGGTGGGTATCTTCTTTCTCCCGTTAACGGGATGGAATGGAAAAGTGTTTCTTCATCCGATGAAACTTATTCAGCCCGTGCCCGTGAATCCGATCGAAACTTCGCTGTTATTAAAAAATATTTAACTGATTAACATTGATTGCTACATAACCTGGAATTCTGACCTGAAAGCCTGCCAAGTGACAGGCCGCTCCGTCAGGTGGCGTATATTGTGTTATTATGTTCCAGCGGGAAATTCAATATTATTTACAATATCCACACATACATAGAATTGAAAATTCAAATATTTTTGAGAGGAAAATTATGTGGATCATCTTATGAAGTCATTTTATATAGCCGAGAGTTGCAGAATCTTCCACAGCGTAGCCGGAAAACTCTATTTTCAAAACACTTGCGTAACGAACGGGGTAAAAAAAAACGAAACAAAAAACAAATAAATCAAGAAAACATGGTAAATCGATATACTGTAGTTACAATATTGAGAAAGTAATTCAAAAAAGAGACTTAAACTAGAAGCTTATAGGCAGACGTCAACGAAATAGTAGCTTATTTTTCGGATACAGGTAAGGTAAAATATGGAGAATCACAGTAAAACTGGTATGAGAAATCTAAGCTCTAATCTTTATAAGAATCAAGAAGCTAAGTTCTGAGGTTTTATTAATTCATGAAGAAGAATTTCTGTTGCCTTCCTTCTATATCGGCAAGCGTCATTTTTATATTATGTTTCGTATAAGAACAATTCTTAACGTACTCACATCGTGATCAAAGCTTATCTTTGATAAGATGATTCAAGTAATATTAATGACCGAAAGGCACGTGAAGTCACTCACTATAAAAAAACTATTAACAGTCGCATGAAATACAAAAATGTATGTCTCAAGAAATTGAAGATTATACTTCCTTGACATGGTCTGCAGTAATGCCTCCTGTGATTTTTGGAATCTTTTTATTTGATGAGGCTTCCAGCTGAAATAAAAAAAAACGGTTTTAATATGTGTACATAAATGTCTTCAAAATTTAGAAAATGTATACATTGTACTTCAAATCTGGACGCGTTGATGATTCAATTAGGACGAAATATTTTTTAAGTTGAAAAATATATCTAAAAGTAGCTCTATACAGGCGAAACTTGACACTAAAAACCCGGTCTCTTTTCATTTGGTGAAAATGAATTAGGGAATTCGCTATACTCTCGAAGATACTCAGGAACAAGCGATCGATCAAGTAAGCGGAGAATTTGAGCTGCGTCCCGCGGTCGGTTCAAGAGACCCCTACCCCTACCCTAAAGGCGGTATTGAGCTAGAAATGCGCAGTAGTAAATTTGAAACAATACAAAAACTCGGGATCGATGATGTTCAAAAAGCACAGTATAATCATTATTCGATATGCCGTATCCCGAAATATAAAGATAAACTTTACGTATCAGAAAGACACACAAGTAAGTATAAACGTCCTGAGAATTTACATTAGAGCATGTAGTGTAGAGAACAAAGGCATCATAATAACGAGGTCGAAGATGAGTTCAGAAGACAGAGAACATTGCAATAGCTGGAGAGGAGTTAAAGGCCGAAAGAACTTAGTCCATGATTGCTATTTTATAATGTCTAGAGACTGCAGGTGCGCGAGGTATATTCTCGGTAATCCGTCTTCTTTTCGACAAAAAATTTTTCCTCCAGAAACCCAGAGGTATTTATTTTTTTAACTCTAGCAAGACCGAGAGCTATAGCATAGAATTTTTCTATTGAGAGAAGTTAAAGCCTCTCGAATGAAAACACACCTTTTGTCAACCGTCCATCCCAAGTTAGTGGTGGAGAAATCTCTTTTGACTTTACGTCTCTCGATGATCTTATCACGTAGTTCTCCTCTGGCAAATTTAGCTCGAATGATTGGTGGGTTGTTGGTGTTATTTAAAGAAAGGGCTTTATTGCTGCAGTAGATGTTAACGATGTCTTTCTTGGCAAGCGTAACATCGAGAGCTCTGGCAACAGAAATCATTGTGCCGATGAGACCTTCGTTGGGCTTCATTGGAAGTCCATGAATTTCCAGCACGTTGTGCAGGGCTGATTGCTCGCTTTTATTGAGCGTGTGCTCGAGTTCAACTACTTTCGCCTCAAGTTTCATTGATTATTTTCAGATTTTGAGAAGGTTCTCCTTCTGAATCTCAGATACCGCTTCAAGGGAATCAATCCTCATGGTGTTGTTAATGAGATCTGGCTTTAATTCTGAGAGGGTGGAATTGAGGTTAACATTGAACTCACGTTGTTGGGTGAAGAAAACAAATTTTCGTCTAAAAAACAGAGGATCACCTAAAAAATGCTACAACTATGGATTCTGGTGACCAATGCATTAGCGCAACTGCGATATTCAAAGTGCGAGAAAGAAAGCATGATCAATTCTTAGAACACTTTATGTTCGCACGGCAGTTTAACAAAACAAGCAGAAACGCAACGTGGAAATATTCATATTGATTGTAGTTTCACGAACCTAAAATGATTAAAAGGATTTGATGCAAAAAAAAAAAGATAGCTCGAAAGGTAAAATTGGACATCAAAGCGACAGGCATGGCCATGAAAGTAATCATGTATATTCAGCGAACACTAACTAGCACGCACTAATACTAGCGATCACTTTAAGAGGTTTCGACGCTACAAGTTCCGAAATTTGAAATATAATTCATAATTGGAAAGTGAACTGTTATGTGGAATTGACATTGGACAATTTTCGAAGCTTTCCTTCGTTGTGTCTGTTGACATAACCAAAAAGAAATTTAAAGAGACTTTTCCCTGTCTACTGGTTTGACTTCATATAACCATCTTTTTCCCTTATTTATCGGAAAAAACATACAATAATTGATTATTCTCGCGTTTATAAAAACTTACGTTTTGACCCCCATAATCTTTCATTTCCACTTTTTCATACTTTGTTCACTCTCTAACTGGGTTCTTTCAAGTTCCAGGCTTACGCTTTAATTCTTTGCCCTCGTATTAGTACATTAAACTTCTCGCATCCGATTTCTCATTTTGCTCTGAGACTTTGCAGATTCTTAAGGGGCTTCAATCATCGCGTCGTGGAGAGGCAATTTTTTCTTGCTCAGTGAACAATTTCGAACTCAACTCAACTGAGTGACACTGCCCAAAAGATTGCAAGCAACTCTAATTTTCTCGGGCAGTAAGTTTTCTTATGTTCGCTCGTACGAAAACCTATAGCGTAGACGGTGTTTAATTTCTTGCCTGAACATTCCTAGAACAGCATGCTCGAAATCATCAGTTCTTGAAATTTTGCAAGTAGGTTTATGGAAAATCTGCTGACTGAGTGGATGTATTTCATGGCGATCGACCGGCGCAGTATCTTAAACTTTATTTCTGCGGTTTCGAAAATCATGCAAAAGATATCGATTCTTGCATAGAAATTTGAAATAGTCTTCATAACAACACATTCACAATGGATTATCCTTAGACTCATAATTATGGGCAAATAAGATGTCTGCTGACTAAGTGGATGTACTTTATGGGGAGCGATCGGTGAAGCATCTCGAGCGTTGTTTCCGTAGTTTAGAAAAAAAATACAAAAGATATCAATTTTCGCAAAGACATTAGAAATAGCCTGAATATAAACCCATTCATAATTGCAAGTCCTCAGACTCATATTAATGGTCAAATAAGACGTCAGCTTACTGGATGAATGTGTCAAAAGACTATCAACCCACACGATATCCTGGATATCGTTTCTGCAGTTCACAGAATGATGCAGAAGATATCGATTCTTGTATATAAAATCTGAAAAGTATTTTCAAAAATAAGAGCACAATTTGAGGTTCATAGCCTTATAGTAACCAGCAAATGAGAAGTGTGCTGACTGAGTGAATGTTTTCAATGATGACCAAACAACCAGGTATCTAGAACACTGTTTCTGCTGATCAGAGAATGATGCAGAAGATCGATTCTTGTATATAAATTTGAAACAGTCTTCCTACAAACACATTCACAATTGAAAGTTCCCAAGACTTATGTTAAAAGTCAAATGGAAAATCTGCTGAGTACATCTATTTAATGACAATCAACCGACCCGGTATCCTAACCGTTGTTTCTGCGGTTCATAAAAAAGTGCAAGCGACATCGATTCTTGTATAGAAAATTGGAATAGTCTTATTAGAAACATATTCAGAACCGACAGTTCTTGGACTTCTGGAACATTTGTTCTTACTATCTACCTTTCACGGGTTCGAGAGTCTCTACATAACATCTCTATTCCTTCATGACTTCAACACCAACTCAAAGATGAGGTGACGATTTGACAAAGATTTCATGACGATCAACCAACCCGGTATTCTGAACATTGTGCCTGCGGTTCATAAAATAATGCAAGAGATATCAATTCTCGTATATGAATTTTGAGAAGTCTTTTTGAAAACACATTCACAATTGACAGTTCTTAGACTCATAATAATGGGGAAATAATAAGTCTGCTGGATCAAATGACCTGGCATCCTGAAATTTTTTTTTGCGGTTTAGAAAATAGTACAAGTGATATTGATTTTTGTATAGAGGAGAGGAAGTTTTGTACCAAAAACGCCGCCAAGATATTCAACTAATTTTAATACACAATCGCTCGGTCACCAAACTAACTCTCCTGATGGTGATGAACTTCCACGGCAGAACATTTGCATAAAGGGTAGGCTATGGATACTTAAGACACAGATTACTATCATCGCCGACGTCATCTTCACAGACAGCAACATCCACAACACGAAAATCACGTAAACTTGAATCTAAATTCAAATAATTATTAAAACAATGTCGATTATAGTCATCTAAATATTCGAGATGAACTGAGTTATTTCGAGTTTATAAGGCAAAAATTTAGCGAGGAGACTTTCAGGGTTTTTAGAGAACACAATTTTAGTTCCAAGAAACTTGAGACAGTCAAAGTTAAAAGAAAATTTCTGTACATTAGCGAGAACCTAGCCCTAATTTCAAAGCATATAGATTACAAATTTGAATATAACTGCAAGTCAGAACTCTATTCCATGGAGTCTTCAATTTGTGTTTTTACTTCTGTTCACGAGTCTTTGGATTCACAGTGAACAGAGGTAAGTATTTGAGTTGACGGGAATTGTTTGAGGGGATACGAGTCGTTCACGTTGTTGTGAGCCGCGATTGCCATTGATATGCACGCAATGATAATTTCTCACCTTCAATCTGAAAGCGGTACGTTCTTCGGGCCTTCAAATACTAGGTTATCAGCCTTTGGACAATTTAGAAAGAGGTCCTAAATTCTTGGAATGTAGGGCCCTCTTCCTATCAATTCTCTGGAATTATCGAGAATGTTGAAGGGAAATCGGGATTTACCATTGGCGTAATTTCGTCAGACTTTGGACAAAATTAAGTTTATTTTCTCCCTGCACAAGATTGCTGGAAATTAAGCAGCAGCTTGCCAGAAATCTCGTAGATGTAATTCTATGTTCATAAACTGTAAACAGTACAATTTATTTTGCAGTCAACTCAGCACTTGCCCTCGTTAGTAGGTCTTTCTTTCACTTTTGTTTTCTAATAGTAGGTAGGGAAAAGGTGATCCTGAGAAGAAGGATCACCATTTTCATTTGGTAGTGCCATGATGAAAATCTTTCTTCATAATCTCTCCTGAAGATAGGAACCTTGGTTCTGTCAGAACTAACTGAGCACATTTATCGAATGAAAAGAATTTTTCCCTTTTTTTAAGAGAAGATAGGAAAGAGGGCTCTTTAGAGGCTAAAACGCTTCACCTGATTATTACGAGTTTTTCCAAAAGCTGCAGCGAATGGGCAGAAAAAAACTGACCACAAAAAATTACAGTTCGTCTCGCAAGTCACAAGTCTACACTCCTACGCCGCCCCACTACTATCCGGCTCGAAGGATCAAAAAATTTGAGCAAAATTATTGACTGACTGGCGGGGGGAAGCGATATCAAAGAAAAAACTCGAACAGATTCTAATAATTTGCATCATGTATAGTCAGACTTCAGTGAAATCCGAAAACAATTTTGTTTTTGTGGTTAGGAAGGACATGCAAATAATATCCATTTTCGTCTGAGAGAATCTTCTACAAAACATGTTCAGGATTTGCAGTTCCTAAACTTATATTGATGGTAAAATAAGGAGTCAGCTAACGAAGTGAATTTTTTTCTCAACGATTGACTAACACGGTATCCTAAACTTTTCATTTGTGGTTCAGAGAAACATTCAAATGCTACGGATTTTTGCATAGACATTCGAAATAGTTTTTTAGGAAGCACACTAGAAATCTGAAGTTCTGAAACTTACAATAATGGACAAATGAGCCGTTTGCTGAATGAGTGAATGTATTTAATGGCAAAGGACTAACGCGCTATCTCAAACATTGTTTTTTTTTTGTTTGAAAAATAATGCAAACGATATAGATTATCCTGCAGGCTTTTGAAATACTTTTCTAACAAACATATTAAAGATGAAAAGTTTGAAAGCCTTTTTGAGCTCGAAACTCATTTTTTACTGTTGTCTAAGTTGTCAAATATACGAAAATTATAGTGATCACACAGTTGGAGGCAGTTATTTTCGAGGATGGACCGTTTTGTGGCAGAAACTGGAAAAACTGGACATTTTTTGTCTTCTCGCGTGGAAATTCGTTATTTTATAAAAAATATTGTAAATTTTGTCATAAAAATAACAGATATCAAATAAGTATGAATATTTGCGAAAAATAAGGTTTTCTTTACAATTCCGGACCAAAATCAACCGAAAGGCAGAAAAAACAAAAAAAATTGATTCTTCCACATTTTTTGTTTGGAAAGGAGAATTAAAACATATTTTATGAGTTCGACATAAATATTATATTAGCAAGATCATTTACTAACTACGAAATGAAAGTATTATTGGCTTTGGCGTATCTCCTACTTGTTTAAGAAGAAAACGTGTGAACAGGATCACGACGGGTTTGAGGACAGTAGTGTTGGTAGACGTT
>WSXT02205426.1:12089-33705 GCA_011762715.2 Neuroterus valhalla
TATCTCCTACTTGTTTAAGAAGAAAACGTGTGAACAGGATCACGACGGGTTTGAGGACAGTAGTGTTGGTAGACGTTGGTATTGGCTGCATGTACGCATAGGTCGTGGAGCTTTGGATGAAGTGTAGAGTGAGTTTTTGCCATTTTGGTCCGATGAAAGTGAAGAAAAAATGTAAAGGAGGCAAGAGAAAGGGTTGAAAATAAATAAGTGGGGCTCAATATCATCAAATAAAGGTGGATTTCGATAAAAATGGAGAAGTGAGGTTAGATTTAGAAAGTGACAAAGAGTAAAAGAGAATTAGTGCAGGAGGAAAGTTTTTGGAAAGGCGTAAATGGAAAGAAGGGTTTACGCAAATTGGCAAGAAAAAACACAGTCATCTGTGTTTATAGTTGCGAATTAATGGCTCAACAGGAATCCATCTCAACGGCAGAGGAAAGCGGGAATTTAAATAAAGAAGTGTCTAGTGAAACTGTGTTTGAGGAAGATTTGATACTGTTTACGACTAAGCAGCAAAAAGAAACTAACTAGGTGAAAACAAAGAGGGACGGAGGTAGACCATCCGGGAAAAAGCTAGGTTTGTAGAACGTCGTTGATGCAAGATCAGGAGACACAGTGAAGGTGACTTAGAGATGAGACCAGCGCAAAACGAAAGAAAGAGAGATCTGAACAAAAGTTCAGATAAATTTTTCAGTAGTAAGCCGCTAAAGAAAAATAACATGACCATGTTGAAGTAGCCAGCGAATTGCGGAAAGGGCCAAAGAGAAGAGAGGGATGTTCCGCCGGTAGAAATTCATCTAAAAGAGAATATGGACGGATGGCTGAATAATATTGATAATAAATTGGAAGAAGGAAAAGGAATGGAAGGGTCTGCATAAGCATTCTTGAGAAAGAAATTAGATCCGTTAAGGCAGAGATAAAAGAGGGACGGAAGGACACAAATATAGATCTGAGAATATTAAAGAAAGAGTTAAAAGAGAGATACGAAAACTGGGGAAGAGTTTTTAGAATTGAAGGGAAGAACAGAAAAGTTACAAGTGGAGATAAATAAGCTGGAGAAGAGAAGGGAAAGGAAGGGAAGAGAACAAAAGAGAAGAGAGAAAAGGCGCGCGCAAGAGAGCGAGAGAGGGGAGAGAGATGCAATGGAAAATAAGGGAAGTAGCAAAGGAAGAAAGGGAGCAAAGTAAGACTGTCAGGGTAGGACACCAGAAAATTTGTATACAAGGAGAATGTCATGTGTGGAATGAGAACATTGAGAGATTAGAAAGGAAGGAGAAAGATTTTCTAAAGAGGAAGACACGGTAAAGAATTCAGGGAAGAGGAAAAGATCAAGGGTAAGAGTCAAAGGAGTAAAGGGATGAAGGAATAGGAAAAAGATACAAGTAACAGATGAGGAGGTAAAGTTGATTTTTCACAATGTTGCAAGCATTAAAAACAAGGACAGTGATTTCTGGAACTTTGTGTAAAGATTCGATGTTGTAGCGTTTATGGAAAATTGGATTGAGAAAAAAGACTGGGAAGATATAAAAAGTAAATTACCGAATAGTTTTAGATGGGGGCTTCAAGAGGCTACAAGGAAAAATAAAACAGGGGAAGCAAGTGGGGAATCTTGACTGAGGTTTAAAAAATTTAGAAGAAGGGGAGGAGTTGAAGGGTGTAATAAGAGAGGAACAGGGAAGGATGGTTAAGAGAGGGGGGAAATGGCACAGAATTGTGATAATATAAAACGGAAAAGTAATGGAAGAGATGAGAAGACAGAGAAATTTATTGAGGAGGGAGGAGAAACATTATTGATAGGAGGGGGGGGGATTGCAATGCAAGAATAGGGAGAAATGGTGATAAGTACCTGGATGGAGTAGAATGGAAAGGGGAATCAAAAGATCAGATAATAAATAAGGAGTTCATGTACGTAAGAAGCAACTCGCTCACAGTAATAGATTACGTGATCACTAATAGAGGGATGGGAGAGTGTAAATGAAATAAAAATAGAAGTAAGAGCACATTCAGATCAGCATCCAATGGGCTTGTAACTGGAAATTAGAATGAGGAAGGATGTAATACAGAATGAGGGAGATTTACTATAAAAAGAAGTGTAGAAGAAGCAAAGAAAAATTATATAGAAAAAACGGAAAATTTAGTGTTTGAGAGGATACTGTTGAAACATCGACATATGGAAATGGACCGATAACGCTGTAGGGAGAATGAAAATGGGGTTTAGAAAGAGAGAAAAACATCTGAGTCGTCTTTCGCCGTTTATCTATTCCAGGACTGTGTCAAGTGAATCGGAGGCCCCGCACAGTGCCTAAATACTCCCTATGGATATTTTTGTCTGTAAACTATTTTAAACAATAGACTCTAAATATGTAGTTATAATGAAATGAAAATTTTAAAAACATTCTTGCAAAATGTCCTGTTTCATTCAACTTATAAAAAAACTTGGTAACCCTAAATTCTTTTCGCAATTTGATTGAAAGTGCTGTGATAATAATCCTGTGGTGAGAAATAAATTTATGCAAAAACATTAATATTAACGGATTTAAGATTTTGAGTAAAGGTAAAAATATTTATGTTCAACATTTGGATGAAAACTTACATGCACAAAGAACTATCTTGCACAGGTCTCGGAGTCATTTTAATTTTGAAAAAACCAAAAATATTGTAAAAAGTATCTGATATTTAAAAAATAGTGTGATACAATTTATCAAGTAATCAAAATGATGTGTAGTCTAAAATCGAAAAGTCTGAAAGGGAAATTTAACCTTATCTTCAAACAAAAATTTCCAGTTTTCTAACCTTATTCTTCAAAACTATTAAAAATGAACTTTTAAGCTTCGATTCTATTCAATTATTTGCATCATTTCCGTTTCTTCACTTAAAGTCGAACTAAACTAATAGAGCTCAATAAGAAAATCCAATTATTTTTGGTTGAAAGTTCATTATTTGCGATTGAAAAGTCTACGTTCAAATTTTTAGTCCAGAATTCATTTTATTTTGTTGGTTCATAATTTCAGTATTAACGTAACATTAAAATAACATCAAAATTCATTTGACAATGTTTCTATGAGACAAAAAATGATAATTTGTAACTATTCAATAACTTTACTTACGTATGAAAACATAAACCCGTATACACGTCTTCATAACGCCTACAAACCGCACAGTCTTTTACCATTTTCAATAATAATTTAAAATATTTTATTTGAATAAAAAACTTTGACAGGAACAACAAACGAAAATGCTCAGGACCAATCAGCTTTATTTAGAAAGAGACACGGTCATGGCTCAAATGTTTTCTCTCTCTCTACATCCCATTTCATTGCTCCGCACAGCGTGATCGGTCCATTTCTATATGTCGACGTGTTGAACGAAGTATGGGAAGAGTTGAGGGTTAAGGTTAAGAGCTCAAGAATAACAAAGAAAATTGAAGATAGAACGGAAAATGATAAGAATCAGAAAAATTTGGTGGGACAAAGAATGTAAAGAAAAGAAAAGGGAAGTTAAAAAGGAGTATAAAAACTGGATAACGGGAAAAGGAAAGGTACGTTGTAACCATGAAGGAATATAGAGCTATATGTAAACAATAAGAGGAGAACGAGAAAAAGGAATCGCAAGATGAAATCAGCCAAATTAAAACAGAAGGGGAGGCTTGTAAGTTTATCAATAAAATGAGGAAGAAAAAAGGTGGAATAGGCGATAGGATGGCATTGGTAAATGGGGGGAATATTGTAAAGAAATGTTCTAAGGTTCAAGTAAAACGAAATCGGACAATTGGCAGAGAAGCAAAATAGAAGAAGACGTGAAGGAATTAGAGGATGAAGAGATAGAAGTTCAGAAAAAAAGATTAGAAAAAGGTAAGACAGGAGGCAGTGATGGGCTAGGTAATGAGACATGGATGTATAGTAGCGGAGAAACCAGAAGGAGGTTGAAAGAATTAGTGGAAAGAGTATGGAACGGTAAGGGATTACCATAGGAATGAAAGAGGGTTTGATAACGTCAATACATAAGAAAGTAGGAGAAGCAAAAGAAGAAAATGATCGAGAAATAACTATTAAATACAACGTATAAAATATATGTAATGGTTTTAAAAGAGAGGTTAAAGAAAGAGGTAGAGTCAAAAGAGATACACCCGGAAAGCCAGGCAGGTTTTAGAGAGGCTAGTAAGAGCACGGAAGATAACATTTACATTTTGCAGCACAATTTTCGAGAAGGAGTACGTTTCGCGCAACTCCAACGTGAAGTTACCGAGGCAACGGTAACGGTTATTGAGCATGGTAACTCGATTTCTGCGGCACACTTAAAGAAAATCTATCAGAATTTTATATTGGTCTCCCACACGTCACACTCACGTGCATAGCTTTGCATAGCTTTGCTTTGGTTTACTGATTCGTTGGCAGGGTGGGATTCATGATCAGATTTTATAAAATTGTGCCGCATTCGTTTCGGTGATTTAACGTGTATTCGCACTCTGCTTAACTGATTGGTACTCTCCTTCACTGAACAAGAACAAACTAACCATGCGCACCGCAAAATGCCAACAAGATTGCAGCTCACAATCCACTGGAGTGATATAGTTAATTTCAACCATTTAAAATTACTAGCTATCCGAGTGGAAAAGGGGCAGCGAACGAAAGAGGACTTTTGAGCCCCGATCCCCACCCGATAAAACTCTTTTACAAGGTTAAGTTCATGGAGAACCTAAAAGAGAAAATTAACCCGCGCAGACAAACCGCGATCCATTCTTCAAGAGCTACCCATAAGAACCACGAGGAAGTAGAAACAGATGAATTCACTATACATCTGCGCAAACTTCGGGGAATACTCCTTACCCAGAACCAGCAAAAAATAAAAATAATAGAAAGTAATAAAAAGCCTCGATAGCCGGAAATAATATTATTAATAATAATAATAAGCGAAACCCAAGAAACGAAAATAGAGCTCTCCTGGATAGGATCCTTAACCAATCCGCCTTAATTGCCCAAATAAACCCAGGAAGTAAAGCCCTGTGATTTTACTGCGATGTGAACACTTCTTTCTGCTGCCATCTGAGTGCCACAAAAATGGTCAATGTTATCTTGAACATTTCTTTTTGTCTTTTGTGCTATCATCTAGTTGCCTTCCCCTCCCCGAATTTAGTTGCTGCTACTTAAAGCCTTATTTCCTTCTGATCCCTACCGTCAGGGTACCTTATAAATTTTCTGGCCTTCATTCAAAACAATATTTCCTTTCATTTCCGGTCTTCAGAGTACTCTATAAAACTTTTTGGCCACTGTATAAAACACTGTTTTCTCTTACTTCTTGTTGTCAAAGTCTCCTAGAAATCTTGCTTCTACTATTTCAAACATGAGTTTCTTCCATTCCGTGTCGTTGAAGTACCCTACTTATTTTGCTGCCGCTATTTGGAACACTAGTTCCTTTTATTTCCTGCTGACTTCAGTTCAAAGGCAACATATACGCCATTCCAGCAAGATTCCAGCTATCCAAGTACATTCTTTCCGTTGTGACCGGGATGCGGTCACCATTAAATATTGCCCTAACTGCAAAGACGAGTGGAGGCACAAGGGCCCTTATCGCATAACAGGCCGAGGAAATAGCGCTTGCCGCCTGTATTTTTTGTTGTTTCTTCTTCTATGCCATTTTTATATCGTCCATCATGCCCTTTTTCTACCGCTCGAAATGCCTTATACTACCGTCCCAGATCCTTGAAGACACTTGTTATTCTACCTGTTTTCATTGACCAACATTTTCATGTCTTGTTTCTTTTCTTTCCCTTCTTCTCAATCCTTGTTGGTATTTACTTGTACACCTTCTACACTAACTCATCACCCCTATCCATTCATAAGTATTTTGTTGATTCTTTATGCACAATACTCTCTTTTCCCGTGATAGGATAAATTTCGTTGCTGTTGATCGAACCCAAAACTTCCCAATCTTATCTTCTACTCATTCGGCATAACTAAAATACAAGTTCGTTGAAATTGAAAAGTATTCAACATAAGGTATTTATTGACTTATCTAGTTTTGTTCCTTGGAGACTCGTGCCTTCCGGATTAACCTTTCCCCACGGAGGGGGTGTTTTAACGTAACAAATTTGTGATAAAACACTTTTCCAGTCTATTTAAATAAATTTTTGTTTTGTATTTTCTGTTTGCGACCTTGCTTTTACTCCACTCAACGAGGGACATCGAGGAATTAAGGAACTGTAGGGACGTCTAGAGAATCACGATGCACTCGCTGTCTTACTTCACTTAAGAATCGAGATTCCAATTGAATCTTATTTCCGCCTGTCCGTTTGCTGTCTCCAACTATCCCTTAGCCTGGCGTGAATTCATTGAATGCCTTTAAAGCCAAGGACGACCCCGGAACTTCTTTGAGCGCTGGGAACGACTTATTTGCCTAGGAGCGGCGCAACCCTTGACCACGCCAGCAATTCATTTGAGGGAGGCACTGGATGCGATATTCCAGACTACTCCAAGACTCCCGCGATGAGATGAGATCAGGTCTGGGCATCCCAGAGTTGTTGCGGTTTGTTGCGCAACGGAAGCACCCAATCAGCGCAAGCCACTGGAGACCCGCCAAGAGGAGTCGGGACGACGCGCTCGAAATTCTCCCTGACAAAATTTCTTTCGTTCAGCAGCCTTGTGCAAGGATGGACGTCACTTAGAATCTTGCTAGTTAGTTCCAGAAATTAGAATCTATGAGTTTGCATATTCGAGGTCAGGTTAGCTTCACGCTAATGTAAGTTTGGAATTCGGGTGAATTTCCAAACACGTGGAACCCCTCGGGTATCCAAGGTTTTCCGTTGTTAAATTTGAATACAGATATTGTTTTGACTGAGAAAAACCAGACATTTTTTCTTCTACCATGGGTCCTTTATTTTACTATCGCTGCCGATTTATTTGACCACTTTTTTTCCTTTGGTTGAATTTTGGCACGCTATTGCTGCACTAATGTCACCATCTTAGCATCGTGGTCTCAGCTTCAAGTTTATCCAATTCAATTTTTAAATTATGCTACTTTGGATCAAGTGAATAATTTGATGGAAATATAGCCTATTTGGGATTATAATAATTTTTCAGCCCTAGAAAGGAATCTATCAGATTGCTTTTCGCCTTTTTGAAGTGTCAGCTGGACGACGGAGCCAGCCTAGGTAAACTTGTAGTTCGAATCATTCGCTTTGGGAGCCAAATCAATGTTATTTGATTTTAGGAATTAGGCTACCTTTTTAGAATTCTCTCCATATAAAATACCCTCCGACGAACTGTAAATTTGGAATCATAGCTCCACCATGTGCTTTCGACCTGTTTATGAAATATATGCTACACCCCCCCCCCCCCCTATTGATTTCTTGAATAAATGTGACCCTTTTTACTGATTGCATTAATATTATATTATTGTATATATTAATACACAAATGGCATTATTATTCACGAATATAAAAATGTAGACCTTGTAAGGATTAAATGGCTTATCCCCTCTACCATTACTCTTAAGGAGGGCTGAGCAGACCAGGACAAAAATCTAGCCTACGTTCCAATGTCAGTTTAGTGCTTGGCACCTAACACATTCGAAGATGTAGAAGGTTTGAGTATTCGAAAAAGGAACGTTAGCTGGAAATAATAACTAAAGGGTAGGTGATCCGACGAAGCGATATTATTAATTTATGAAAATTAAATTGAATCTCAACATAAATTCGAAGTCAAATGAAATTTGAGCTTGGTGAACATCGAAAATGGAAAATCGGTATTTATTCTTTGAAGATGTGAATAAATGCGGACATTCTGCAATATACTGATTTGAAACCGTGGAGCATGAAAGGAATATCCCAATTCAAATTTGTTCCTGATTATTTTAGGGAAATTGATGACCGATTTGACATGTGTAATAGTAACCGATTCTTCTAGACCTTGGGGGAGAAGTTTTTAAAATTATCTTTACAAGTTCGGGGCAGGGGTGTCTTGTATTCCTTTAGCAAAAAAAGGAAAAAAAAGGATTTGGAGAGAAAAAATTTGTACCTTTTGTTGGTTGAGAGTAAAAGTAGGAAGGTTTTTGACAAAACTGACAAAATGAAGTAGCATGTTATACTTTTGGTTCAACATAATAAGCAGACTTAATTGATATTAAGTCCGACCGAGGCTTTCAACGGTGTACGTGCATCGATTTGGAGATTTTCTTAAACTTTATGGGCGATTCGGCAGAGCCAAATGTTATGTGAAGACAGCAGGTTAAGTTCTGGGTTGGTTTTTCATGAATTCCGACCGGAAAATCAACAAGCACCTGCAACTTCCAAACTTTTGCTTTTTTCGAATACCCTATTGTAAGAAGAGATATTCCGTGTGCCAGGAGCAGGAGGCTTATTTCGTGTGTTTGTTAAGTTTGTATCACTCGACGATGAATCAGGCTTGTTTTGCCCCTACCACTCGAATGAATATCCTCTAGGTGATTCATATCTAACGTTCTAGAATTTTGTAATAGAAAAATACGGTTGTTTGTCTGTGCAGCATCTCTCTCACAGACTAGTCTTAATAGTAGAGTTAGAACCAAATGTAAATACTTACGAATGATTTACTGCTATTTATATCTCCTATTTCCTCGCAATGTATCGGGTCCTCACTATAAACTTGCTTTTCTCTTTCCACCGTTGGTTCCAAGGAACTGCTAGATTTTTCTTCACAAGGACTCTGTTCATTAGCGCTACATGACGCTGATGAGATGAAATCTTCGTCATATGTGTCCGCTCCATCTGTCGCTACGACCATTTGATGACAAAAAATTATTTCCAACATTTGTTTATGATTATACTTGGATTATCAGTTGTAAATTTTCAGTTTAGAGGTCTACTTCAAATTCCGAAATTAGAAATTTTACACACCTTGCAAAATTCTACTTCAGAAATCCAAAAAAAATCACTGGATTCTGCCTACGAAAAAAGTTTATTGTACCTTAGTCACTGACTAGAGATACCTAGAAAGTAATCTTCTCATTCCGAACACTTTTTATAAGTTCAAGGCAGAAATGCCATGGCAAATAATTGAAGAACACAGAGAATAATTACGAGCGTAATACAGGGTTGGCAACCCGAGATGTGGGTAGATCGGCACATAGATAGATACAAATATAGCTCGATATATATATTTATATATATTATTAAATATCGTTCCTGATAAGAACTAATTGGTAGATGTCCCTTCGACTCGTAATGTGCAATTCTCTCAATATATGAAAAAAAAAAAACCCAAAAGGATTTTGTAGCTGTCCTTTAAGTTAATGGGGATGCAATTGTCAAAGCAGCCTCCCGTTGTCCTCTCTGGAACAGAAAGGTGATGTAGGTTTCTTCTACCCTGTATCAACTTCAGCTATTGCAGCTGATTATGCCAAACAAATGAGAGATGTTTATTACTGGTTTCCGGCTAGTCATTTACACCTTTTTTCATGAACATCATCAATCGAATATTTGAACCCCGTTTAAGACTGTTGCCATCTTACATATTTCACTGTTGCACTCCTACACTATTCTCGATGGTAGACTAACCGCCCTGACGTAATTAGGAAAACTGTCTCTCATTCACACATTTCGAAACTATCCTTGCCTTAATCTATCGGACTTCATTCGCAATGTTATTTGTTTCGGTCTCCGCTGACATGTTTTAAGAAAAGATAATAAATTATTAGTATATTTTTTGATTTGTGCAAAAGTTCTCTCTTGCTTCGTTGGGATTCGAGCCTAGGTCCTCAGATTTCCGGTACGATGCTCTAACCACTGAGGTACGGAGAGAAGATCTCAATTTGTCACAATTCCCTCAAAGAGAATTTTGGCGTAATTCATATTTGAAACTTGAAGGTGATTCCTCTACCTTATGATAAGATTCATGTTTTTGATGTTTAAGTTTTCCACCAGTGACAAGATAATTATTCTTTGTTATTTGTTTTGGTCTGTGCTGGCATGTAATTATAATATTAAAGTATCAATATATTTTTTTTGTGCAAAACTTTACCATCAAAAATTGAAATCTTATCATAAGGTGAGGAATCTCCTGTAAGTTTCCAATTCTTGTAGAGATTTGTGTAAAATTAACCTCATCTCTCCGTAGCTGAGTGGCTAGAGCATTGGACCAGAAATCTGAAGACCTGGGCTCGAATAATATGCCACCGTAGACCAAAACATATAACATCGCGAATAATTACACTGTCCCTGGTGAAAATCCTTCAACAAAAATTTTTTCCTATGAACTTATTCCAGTAATACGATAAAACTAGCTAGTAACTACCAGAGCCTAAAGCTTATAATAATGATCAAGTCTACATTAAACGAGGAAGCAAGCCTTGTAATGCAGCTGCCCGAAGATAAAGTAGAGTTATGTACAAAAACAGTCGTCCAACTCGAAATAGTTTGTGTAACTGTAATGTGGTTAGTTAGTTAGAAATGACTTCACGCTTGCTGTTTGTAAATGAACGCTATGTAAGTATCAATATTTTCTGATCTCTTAACCCTTGTCAAGAGAGTGTCTGCTTTATTTATAATGTTTAATGCATTATAAAATATTGATTTCGTTGTTCATATATATAATCTCACAGTCATGAGACGTGGTACAGACCGAAACAAATAACATCGTGAATGAGTATCTTGTCACTGGTGGAAAACTTTACCATCAAAAACATGAATCTTATCATAAGGTAGAGGAATCACCTTCAAGTTTCAAACATGAATTACGCCAAAATTCTCTTGGAGGGAATTGTGACAAATTGAGATCTTCTCTCCGTAGCTCAGTGGTTAGAGCATCGTACCGGAAATCTGAAGACCTAGGCCCGAATCCCAACGAAGCTAGAGAGAACTTTTCCACAAATCAAAAAATATACTAATAATTCATTATCTCATCTTAAAACATCTCAGCGTAGACCGAAACAAATAACATTGCGAATGAAGTCATTTGATTCGCATAATCAGCTGCAAAAGTTGAAGTTGATACAGGGTAAGAAAAACCTACATCACTTTTCTATTCCAGAGAGGACAACAGGAGGCTGCTTTAACAATCGCATCCCCATTAACTTATAGGACAGCAACAAAATCCTTTTTGGAAGTTAGTGCGAATGAACTCATACGGCAACCAAAAGTATCAGCCAAAAATACTCCATTTAATCAACGACACCTCGTTTGCTATTCGTCAATGAGATTCAACTTGCGGTTGAATCAGAGATTTTTGCGTTCAGACTAGCAACGTTGAAGGAGTAACTAGTTGGAACAAAATATAAACATCAGGGCAGACGTAAAACTAGGGCTTATATCGGTAATAATGACGTGTAACATTCCTTCATGTTTTCCAGGTCATTGTATACGTTGATTCGACAGTTTTCTAGTAATAAATTCAGGGAATTGAGATATTGCGCTAATGTAATACAGATTCATTGCAGAAGTTATTGTTAAATAGCAGTTCTTCGGCTAAACCAAAGAGGCGCTTTGGGGCTGCAAAAAACCATTGATTTTCTTCAATATATCCGTCTGTTAAGTCCCATTTTTATACGTTTCAATTTTATTTATATTTTTTCCATATTAATATTTCATAAACACTAATCACCAGATTTCCTCACGCAGCAAAGCATCTGCCTCATTGAACTTTATCATAGCATATTCTTTTTCACACTTCGTGTTCATTGCTTTCAAAACAAAATTGTAAAATCTGTCCATATTTCAAATCTACAGGCACTTCAAGCTCTAAACCTTCGGAGATATTTCAAGGGTTCAACCCACATTTTAACGAATTTATGTTTATCGCTGTCACGTGCGCCATTGTCAGGTAGGACCGAGTTTCTCCATCCAACAGGAGCAAATTAGCTACTTCTACCAAAAATATACTGTACTCTGCATCAACGTTCTCCACTCTATCTACATTTCACTCAAAGATTTTCAGATTATAGAACTTTCATCTCCTTCGAGCTCAGAACTCGTCGTCTGACTTGGTCTTTTTGAAAAACATTTTTTATGTCACCTTTTTTTCTTATCTAACAGGAACGCTGCGAGGTATCAATATGTGTGCCTTTGTTGTGAAAAAAGTTCTTCATTATTCTTATCACGCTGATAATATCTTGGTGGGAGACTTTGTGCTTGAATTCACGGTTGTTAAGTTAGTTGTTAGTTTCATTAAAAGTTATGTGACAGAAACTCTGCGAAGTATCAAAGTGTGTGCCTTTGTTCATAGGAAACGTATTTTGTAATTTTGATTTTGCTGATAAGTTCGTTAGAAAAAATGTAACCTTGAATTTACGATTGATACCTTAGATTCACGAATGATGAGTTTGTTACTTGTTTTATTGCAATTTATGTAACCGAAACTCTGCAAGGAATCGAAGTGTCTGCCTTTATTTCCAAAAAAGTTGTGATGTTCAAATCTCGCTGATGAGTTCGTAAGAAAAACTGTTAACCTGTATGCACGAATGTTCAGATTGTTGTTCGTTATTTTGTTATTAGCTAGGTAACAGAGATTCTGCGATGAATCGGATTGTATGCCTTTGTTGTTAGAAGACGTGTTTTATTACTTTCACCTTGCTATCTGCAAGGTGACTGTTTGCTTCGAAGACGAATTCTCAGTTTTTTGTAAGCTCTATTGCAACTTATGTTACATGAACCTGCGAGAAATAAAAGTGTGTGCCTTTGCCGTTAGGAAACGTGTTTTTTAGTTCAAATTTTGCTAATAAGTTCGCCAGAAAGAATGTTTGCTTGGATTCACAAGAGTGTAGTTTGTTGTAAGTTTTGTTACAAGTTACGTAACAGAAACTCTGCGGAGAATCCGAGTGTGCGACTTTTCTTTAGAAAAGGTGTTTTTTCATTTTATTCCTTCTCATGAACTTTCAAGAAAAACTGTTTGCTTCCAAACTCACAAATGTTCAGTTTGTTGTTAGTTTTGTGACTAGTTATGTAACATTAAATATGCTGAAAATCAAAGTAACTGATTGCGGTTATTAGAGAAGGGGTTTTCTTATTTCTCTCTTTCGAACATTTTGCTAAATGAAGACTGTTTACTTGGTTTCACGAATGCTCAGTTTGTTGTTTGTTTTGTAAAAAATTTGTAACAAAAACTCGGCAAGGTATTAAAGTGTATACTTTTATTGCTTGGAGACGTGATTTGGAATTTTCATTCTGATAATGAGTTTGTTAGAAAGAATAAAACCTTGTATTCACGAGTGTTGAGTTTGTTGTTAGTTTTATTAAAAGTTATGTAACAGAAACTCTGCGAGGTATCAAAGTGTGTGTCTTTGTTTTTAGGAAATGTGTTTTGCATTTTTAATTTTGCTAATAAGTACGTTGAGAACAATGTTACCTAGAGTTCAAGATTGTAACCTTAGATTCATGAATGTCAAGTTCCTTGTTTGTTTATTTGGAACTTAGGTAACAAAAACTCTGCAAGTGATCGAAGTGTCTGCCTTCGTTTTCAAAAAAATTGTTTTGTTATTTTAATCTCGCTAATAAGTTCGTAAGAAAGACTGTTAACCTGGTTGCATGAATGTTCAATTTTTCGATAGTTTTACTACAAGTTATTTGACAGAAACTCTGCGAGGTATCAAAATGTGTGACTTTTGCTGTATTGATTAATTTCGACCAACGTGATCAATCAAAGTTTTCTGAAACTAATATTCTTGCTTCTCATTCAAATCGTGGAATCACTGAACAAATAGAGGTGATATGATTTGTGCATATCAGGTTGCTCCGAAATTTCCTGTCTCTGATTTGATTGTCACGACTCTCTTCACTGTATAGAAGTGAAATGTGTTCCAGAGTTCGCGCAGGATGCTGAAGCACGCGCGAGTATAACAAGCTCCTATTGTTCATTTACAACCCTCAATGGTTCAATATATTATTCAGTTTTACACAAGAAATTTGTACATACAAGGAGTATGATGAGTTCATGATCACCCTGTATATACTGCATAGTTTTTATTTACTATTTATAAAAATGTAATTGCCTGGATTTTGGAAAAGTTAATAATATCTGCTAGTTCACAAACGCCGTGTTAGATCTGCATGTATGAAGAAGGTAAATGTAATAATGTTCTCAGTAATTGAATAATACCACTTATTTATTAAAAGTTATAAGGACGCACATGTATTGGTACGTATACTATCAATACGCGTGTACAGCTTGAAGGCCGGTGAAGCTTATGGCATTCGTTCACATCATATCAGTCCTCCCTGTGTAACAAAAAAAAAACTGTGCTCCCCTTTCATGAACGTATGCAGGATTATATATACATGGTATTCAATTGTAACTCAATCTATTTGGAGCTTTACGATTTCTCGTGATTCAAACTCTGTCATCACAGGTACATCTTCGCTTATTTTACGTATTTGATCTATATGACGTTTTTGTACTCTTCCGCCATCGATTTGATTCAAGTAATGAAGAGGACCCAAACTTTCATATATTTTCCCAAACTTCCACTTATCTGTTGTACCGTACTCTCGACAGATGACACGATTCCCCATTGAAAACGTTTTTGATGTCGTACTAACATATACTTTCCCCTTCCTATCTTTATTCGTTTCAAGCATAAAATCAATCCGCGATCTAATTTGTTTCCCGAACATCAAATAGTTGGTGCTTGGTTTGTCGTGTCATGAGGAGTTTTACGGCATTGTAAAAGTAAGCTGCATAAGGCTTTATGTTTTTCTTCTTAGTTACTTGGTTTTATTGCTCGTAATGCTCTTTTGAGCGTTTGTACATACCGCTCTGCTAATCCATTAGTTGCAACGTGATAAGGTGTGCTCAATTTGAGGACAGTGCCATTTGTTTTCAAAAATCGTTTTAACTCATCTGCGATAAATAATTGAAAGTTATCGTTTACAAGAGAATTCGGAAAACTAAACCTCGAAACTACATCGCGCAAAACGCGAATAGTAGTTTTTGTAGTCATATCTTTGGTTGGATATACTTCTGGCCATCGCGTTTATGCATCTACAAGTATTAGATCAATAGAATTTTGCAATGGACCAGCGTAATCCACGTGTACTCTTCTGAACAGAAAGGTTGATTCTATCCATTTGTGCACATCTACTTCAAATGGATTCTTTGCAATTTTAAGGCAATTCACGCAATTTTCACTTATTTTGTTAATGTCATTCTTTTGGAGCCAAAGTGTCCTACGTGTAATTCGATAAGTATTTCATTTTTCATTTTCTGTGGTATGACCGCCCGATGGCCGCGAAAAATACAACCTTGTTGCAAAGAAAATTCTTCTTGCGGAATATTCCATCCTAATTTTTTATCTATTTTTTTACATGTATTCATGCTAGTTTCTTAAGATAAACGTGATCCAGTAGTTCACAAGGTTTCTATTTGTTTTATTTCAAACACATCGGCCTCATCTTTCTTAGAAATAATCCCCTCAATTTTCATAGGTAGACGTGACATAGCATCAGCATTTGCGTATAGTTTACTTTTCCTGTATCTAATGCCATAATCGAAAGCTCGTAAGTATATAGCATAATGTTGCGTTCTAGTTGGCGCTAATATCGGTAAAGCTTTGTTTGCATAACAAATTTGTAGTAAAAGCTTATGGTCCGTAAACAGTATGAATCTACGACCCTAAAGGTATTGATAATATTTGTTAACTCCAAAGATAATACTGTAAGCTTCTTTGACAATTTCAGCATATTTTCGTTGTGTAATTGCGAGTGTTCGAGAAGCAAAATATATTAACCTTTCCGTACCATTCGAATATTCATGGGACAGAACTACACCAACGCCGTAGAGCGATGCGTTTTTAGCTAAAATTAATGGCAATTTTGGATCGGAATGTGCCAGCACATTTGATAAGCATATGTGTTCTTTGAATATTTAGAATGCTTTTTTGCATTCTTCATTCCATATTAATAGGACATTTTGACGCGTAAGGGTATATAAAGGATTCAGAGTAGTACTCAAATTTTGTAAAAATATGCCATGAAGAAGTGGCGACGGGCCGATAGGACGCTTCCGATTATTCTCTCTCTTTCCATCGCACATATTTATATAGGTCTATTGTGTGTGTGAGTTCAATAGGTTCGGCCGTCTTCGGGCCGGGCATATTTCCATTCCGCTCTGCCCTCTCTACAATCATGATGTAGCCGAGCGGTCACGATCGCTGGAACGGCTCACAGTCACGGCATTCGCGCATGTGTACGTGTCGAGAGAGAAGTCTCGAGTGCTCTCCCGAACGACAATGTTTAAATGGTTGTACTGAATAAATGATTAATGATGGGATTTTTTTAACTTTATGACCTTGAAGAGCAAGTTTGATTCTATATGAAACATTGAAAATCAGAGAATCGATTTTTGTCCGCTTAGGGATCTTTCTTCAGATCGCGTCACATTTGAAAAACCTCGAAAGGATTGTAACTGTAGTTTGTCTGAAGGAACACTTGCTTTAACAATTGCATCAATTTTACTTGCATTCTATGCTCATCAATTGTGTAGCCACAATAATCAATTTGATCTGCGAAAAATATGTATTTCTTTCCATTTACACGTAAATTATATTTTTCTTATCTGGATAAGACTTTTTCCAAACGCTCCAAATGTATTTCTTTTGTAGGTCCTGTATTTTTTGTATCATCGCAAAAAACGGCAACTACCTCAATGCCTACCAGGATTTTTTCTATTTCACGTTGACAAATGGCAGGTACTGAATCGATCACTCATGTATAACCCTTTGTGTGTATTCAACGTAAGCGAAAGTTTATCGGCTGGATGTACTTCTACATTTAAAAAAGCTTTACTTTAATCAATTTTAGCAAATTTTATTCCTTCCGCAATGGCTAAAACAAATTCATGAATAGTAGGCACAGGGTGATAATCAAACTGTAAACAAGGATTTATGGTTTTTTTTTGAAGTCGCTAAATATTCTTACGCCACCGTCAGCTTTTATTATGGGCACGATCGGTGTGGCCCAATCCGATTGATTGACTTTTGTTATAATTCCTTGCTTTTCTAGATTATTATATTATTTTTCAATTTTATTTTTGAATGCGAAAGCAACTGGTCGTGCGCGCATATACTTCGGTTGAACATTTTCTTTAGACACTAATCGAACTTGAATACCTTTAAATTTGAATGAATCTTGATCAAAATTTTTTGCATATTTCACAAGTTAATTTTCGACTGACTTCTCCGTCACATTGGCTCGCAAAAATTGAACATAAGAATCAAATAGATTCTGTCGTAGTTGACGTATCCATCCTCTTCCTAATAGCATATTTTTTTCTTCATTGATAATGTATATATTCAAATCGTAAGAAGTATTATTGAAATAATTTTGCATGGTGCGTAGCCAGCTATTTGTAATTCTTTCCCACAATACGTTACTCGCTTTCAAGTAAATGAACATCTTTGAAAATATTATGAATTTCTTCATATTCCGTGTCTAAATTATTTGTCGGCGCGTTATTGTTATTTTTCGTTTTCATGCACATCTTAGCAATATGACCTTTAACATGATAGTCATTACAAGTAACATTATCTTATTTTTATAATGCTTCAAATTCCCGCATCTGTAGCAATGCCCGTTTTTCATTTTATTTTGTTTGGAATAGAATGTTTGTTATGTGTATTCGCGCCTTTGTAATTATGATTTTTATTTCAACTTCTAGAATTATGTTTATTTCTATTATTTGAGTTTACTGCATTTATCATAGGTATTTTATGAATTTCAACTGCATCTTTCGCTGGTGATTCATTCCAGCCACAATTTCGAGAGCCTTATTCAACGTTGAATTTTTTGTCTCCAATAAACGATTTTACATACGTTCACTTCGTAAACGAAATGTAAATTGGTTTCTTAACGGTGTCTGAATACGTACCAAAATTACAATTGATTGCTAATTTCTGCAGCGCTGTCAAAAACTGCTGGGCATTCTCCCCTTCCTGCTGCTTTCTCTGGTGAAATAGAGAATTCCCTGCAATTTCCAATGGTGCTGGGTTGTAGTACTGCTTCATAAGTTTAACGAACTCGGTGTAGGATTTTGAAGTTGGTTCATTTGGAGCCAATCTGTCGCAAAGTATGTCGTATGGTTCTGCTCCCATGTAGTGTAGAAGGTACTATTTTCTGCTTTCCTCAGACGTCACATTGAAGATTGTAAAAGCTCCTTCTAAGCACTTGACCCAACGGTTCCAGCGGAATCTCGTACTTTTGGTCAGTCAGCAGGGCTGAATTAAAGGCAAAATTTGTCAATAAATGCGATGTTTTTGAAACTTTGCAGTAACATAAAACGTACTTTCCTAATGAGCAATGTTGATTTACAACCCCGTCAGAGGTCGTGAACATGTATATTTTTAAACAAATGACATTTTATTAAATATACGCTCGGGAAAAAATCCAATATTTCTGCAAATGGAATAATTCATTGAATTTAGTCCTCAAATACGAAATTTAAATTTGCAACCAATTCGAAGGTCCAGAACATGTTTATTTATGGAATAATTGGTGTTTTGTTAGTAACTTTTAGAAAAAATAAAAATGCAAACTTGCATCATGATTTAAATTTTTGTTTAGAACTAAACGCAAGATTTGCAACCTCATTGTTTATACGCTACATGCAGTTCCTATTATTTGTTGATTCTCGATTTTTTTCAAGTATGGCTCAGTAAGAAAAAATGTAATAATTTTGCAAAGTGGTTGCAATTGTTTAATTTAATGCTACGTATGTAGTGTTGAGTTTGCAACCCAATACATGATCAGGAAGTTGTTCAAATTTTAAATATTAAAATTTTCATGCATTTTATTTTATTTTCTTCATTTTGAAAAAATATAATAAAGTTGCAAATGAGGGTATGATTAAGAAATGCCAATTGAAGATTAGGATCGTATGGAAATGCCAAATTTTCTGTATTTTTAGTAGTTCTGCCTTTTTATTCGCTCAAAACATATATTTTTGTAAATTTGAGTTAGCAGCAATGAAATTCTACTTGTTAATTTATGAATTGAAAATTTTATCGCTCTAAAAGAAAGTTTTTGCATGGTGTTTTTTGGCCAGTAGGCCAAATAAAATTATAGAACAATAGTTTCTAGTTGAGAATATTTTTTTAGATATTCTCTTTTAAAGTTTACAATACAAATTATTCGCTTTTTTTTAAATTTCGTTCCTTTGCGGTCAGCGAATAAATTGATGATACGCATGCCACCACATTGAAAACTTTCAAAGTGTTAGTGTGTACTAAGGTAGTTGTAACAAGGTTATGAATTAAGAAGTCATGATGGAGTCTGTCGCTAATTATTTTATTCGTGACTCAAATTTGTCACTTGGTGATACGGATCAAGTGAGGAAAAGAGAGATTGAAACCCTGATTAGTGGAAGACGTCAGTCTCCTGCTAACATGCCAACAGCACGCGGTATTCCCGGACGAACACTCATCCAAGTGCTAACCGCGCCCAACGCTGCTCAACTCCGGAAATCGGACGGAAACTGGTTTTTCGAGCGTGGCATATATTGCATTTAATATTGCAATGATTATTATTGATAAATGATGCATGAAAAAAATTATAAAACAGAATAAAGGAATTCATTTTTCAATTTGGAATAGATGAAAAAGGAATAATACAGTTCAAAATTGATGGAAAAAAGTTACATCTCGATATAATTTAATAAACTGACTCGAATGCTTAACTATTTGAATTGACAGCTTTTTCTATAAAATTTGATCATTTTGATTAATATATATTTATAAGTCTTGTATTATTAATCATTAACAATTTTTTATTTCAACAAACATCATCTTTGAGTTTTTAAATTTAAATATATAAATTCATTCTGGATCATTGTAATTTCAGCTATAATGCTATAAATATTTGTAATCTGGGGACAAACAATCGGAAACGCAAATAGTTTCATCAAACACATTTATATAAACTAATTAGTTTGTTTCAAAATTTGTTCAAACTTTCCGTTATTTCAAACGGATTTTCTTCTGATATTAACTATTAAATTATATTTTGAAAATTCGAATTCCTTATTTTCAGTTAAAAAAGGAGCTATCTCAGTTTGAAGTAGAATCTTTGTTTCAAATTTATCATTTCTCGAGGAAATTAATGATCATATTCGAAAATGCATGAGTGCGCTCTGAAAATACAACTTTTGTAGCAAATTCATTTGAATGGCATAAAAATGGTAGGAAAACACTTTTTTCTATTGAAAATTTATTATTATTAACTATTCCAATTGTGGTCTAAAATTAACCTCTTTATTAGAAAGTTTGTTTACATTTTCAATTTGAAATTAATTTTTTCAACTCAAAATTTGAATAATAATTTCTTCCATAGTTGAAAAGTGATATTTTTCAGTTGTAATTTCCATCTTATGGTGAAAATGAATATTTTTGGTAAAGAATGAATTATCTTGTTAGAAAAGACATCTTTTTTTTCATGGCGAATTCATCTTTCTGGCATTTTCTTGTGAAACGATAAAATTCCAATGGAACACTGCAAATTAGGACAATAAATAACAATGTAGAAACAGGATGGCAACAAAAATAATAAAATTATACCAAAGGGTAAAATTAAATCATTATGCACTATGTATATACAATTTGTTTTCTCGTACTAAAAGCTATATATAATTTACATGCAATGATATATAAGCCTAATTCTAGACAAAAAAAAACATGGGAAAAATGATAATATTTTTATGCAACTTTTGCGCAACTTCATAAAATCGTACTGAATTTTCAGTTCCCCTACCATTTTCTTTTCACAATTTGTCAACAATTGTTGGTTCATATAAATAACACAGGTGCCACCAAATTTATGTATCTGAATTAGTGCACTAAGGAAAGGTTGTGAACATCTAAATGTTTATAATTAAAATAAAACTCCAATTGGGTCGCATTAAATTAAACAATTTCAACCACTTTGTAAAATTACATTTTTTCTCACCGATCCGTACTCTTGAAAAAAAACGAGAATCAACAAATATAAAGAACTGCATGTAGCATATAAACAATGAGGTTGCGCATGTTGCGTTCAGTTCTAGAAAAAAATTTAAATCATTATGCAAGTTTGCAACTTTATTTTGTTTTTTTTTTCTAAAAGTTATTAACAAAACTCCAATTAATCCATAAATAAACATGTTTCGGATCTTCATATTGGTTGCAATTTTAAATTTCGTATTGGAGGACTAAATTCAATGTACTATTCCATTTTCAGAAATATTAAATTTTTTCTCGAGCGTATATTCAATAAAATGTCATTTGTTCAAAAATATACATGATACCGACCTCTGACGGGGTTGCGAATCAACATCGTTCATTAAGGAAGTACGTTTTATGTAACTGCAAAGTTTCAAAAACATTGCATTTATCGCCAAATTTTTTCTCTACAGACTGGCCTGTTTCTAAAAGATTCAATTGTAAATACAGTATATACCGTAGGTAAGGTGACTGCAGCTTCTGGAGGTGCCATTGGACTACGTTAATTAATGATGAATAAACGTTCAAATAAAACGAACTTCAAAGCACACTAGGCACTTCGCACGCGTATATATATATATTGAAATTTGGTTGAACAACCACCGCAAGGTCCGCTTGGGAGCAACTGTCATTCTGGAAAATGGCACAAGCTCCCAGTCGAACCGCAGTTAAATACACCTATGGCCACGTCTCA
>WSXT02205427.1:0-18269 GCA_011762715.2 Neuroterus valhalla
GGGGGGGGGGGGGGGGGGGTAACGCAGAATGTGTGTGTATCAAAATCTATCTATTTTGGGTCAACATTCTACTATTTGGTTAAAGATTGAACAATTTTGTTCAAAACAAGGTTTTTTTTTGGTGAAAATTAATTTTTTATTCTTACTAGGAATTCGACTGTTGAATTCTTCATCAGGAATTTTTCTTCTTCTGTTGAAAATTCAACTGCTTGGTGTTAAAAATTGAACAAATTTGTTGAGTATTTATTTCATTTCCTGAAGGCTTGACTTCTTTCTTGAAAATCTATTTCTTCTTAGCTAAAAATTAATTTTTTTGGGGGTTTCCTAAAAATAAGTGTAAGTGTCGAAAAAATGGTTAACTGCATATAATTGAGCCGCAAATCTGGATATCTCAATAATCGCGCAGAAGACAAAGCCCACGAAATTGTTTTTTTTTTTTTTTCAAGCGCCAAGCGATGGAAAATTGTTAAAACTATCTCTGTCAAAAAGCAATAAATGAGGAGGTTTTAAAGTAAAATAATTTGGATTTCAGAGGATACATTTGAGTGTTTTGTTCAAAATTTATCCTTAAGTTCTACTTTTTTTTTTTATTTCTAGGAATTTTTTGATTGAATTGAAGTACCTCTAAATGAATTCGAATGAATTCAGAAAAATTGGATTAATTTCATCAAAACTGAATTGATCCCAACAAAATTGAAATGAATTTAGAAGGATAATAGAGAAATACGTCAAATTCCATTATATTCACACGAATTCAAGGTGATTTTGGAGGCAAATTAAAGTGAAATTCAGGATAAAACGAATGGCTACTCATGAAAAGAATTCATTAGTGAATTTTAAAGATTTCAAGAGTGTTCAAGCATTCAGACACTTCCAAAATAATTTAGAATAAATTAATAAGAACTCAAGGTGAATTCCAAATAAATTCAAACAATGGCAAACGATTTCCTACAATCTTTTCAAATCTTTGGAACCCTGGAAAATCCCTCAATTCTTGTGAATGAAGTCTCCGAAATTCATCACAGTATCATGAAATTTTGTGAAATTCTACGAAGGGTTATGACATATTTTTCTTCGATACGGAAAAACTCATCAAAGTACTTCAAAAGCTTTTTAAAACCCTTGAAATCACTGAAATCCTCGGAAATATAAAATACTTCGGAATCTTCTAAAATATCTTCAAGCCTTCCAGGTCTTCATAAATTGTTGTGTATCTTATAAAACTCTAGGCTCCGCAACTCCCTTGAATTCATTAGGATCCATAGAAATTCATTGAAATTTGTCATATCTTCCCCAAATGCCTTGAAATCTTTTAAAATCGCAAAAAAAATCGAAATCCTCTGAGGTACCTATAAATTATTGGAATCAATTGAAAATTCTTTGGAATACTTTTAAATGATTTGAATCTGTTAAAAATTCTTGTCTTGTTTAAAAATAATCATAGAATTTTATGAAAGGGACACCGATTTCGAAGCCTTAACAATTATTTTTGTAACTCGTGGCGAATTTTCAATTTTTAGTGATGAAGAAAATTGGATCATAAAAACTAGGTATTGAAATTTTTTTAAATCTTCGGATTTTTATATATTTTTCTATCTCGAAAAAAAAAAATTTCAAATAAGTTTCAATTCAGGAATAAATAAGAAACTAAAAATGTCAATTTCATACTCATTCATATATATTACAGCATTTTCATTATTTTAATAACAGATGAAATTTCATGCAAAAAAAAATAATTTTCTACCAAAAGACGAATTTCAAACTAAAGATCATAAGTTCTGAACAAAAATGGAACAATGAAATTTCCGTTTACAACATTTCTTCTTAACAAGAAAGTGAACGAATTCTCAACTAATTGATTTAATCGAGAAAAGACCAATTATTAAAAAAATAGTTAGATCATGAACCAATTAAACGACTTTTTAACGGAATTCTAACAAATTTTTCACCATGAAGATTGATTTTTTACCGAACAAGACGAATTTTTGAGAAAACATTCTGAATCCAAAAAGAACTTTTTTATCAACAAAATAGTTATGAGTTTTCAACACGAAAAAATTATTTATAACCCAATAGTTCATTTACTAGCAAATTTTGGAATTTCAAGGTAAAAAGATCAATTTCCTATACAAGTGTCAAATTTACAACACCAAAAAAAAACAGTTGAATTGACAACCAAAAATATAAATTTTCAACCAAAAAGGTAATTTTTGACAAAATAGTTACACTTTCTACCGAAAACCTGATATTTTAGACCCAGACGAATTTTGCACAGAAAAATTGAAATTTCAAACCAATAATTTTTTTTTTTCATTTGAAAATTGTATTTTCTATTCAGAAATTCAGTATTTGCATAAATAGTTTGAGTTTTGAACAAAAAGCTCAATTTTCTACCAAAATAGTTGGATTTTAAACAAAAATGTTCAATTCCAACCGAATAGTTGAATGCACGATATTAATTTCTTTTAAACAAATTTTCACCCTCATTTTGGAATTTCAAATGGTCAACTAGAAAAATTAATTTTGCACAAAGTAGTTCAACTTTCGAATAATAAGTTGAAGTTTTGACCCTAAATTTAGACTTTCTTTAAAAAATAATGAAATTTCCAACAAATAAGGGAATATTGAAACTAAAATTTTCCATGTAATCGATTTCAAAAAAATTTCAATTCATGATTAAGTAAGAAACTAAAAATGGCAGATTAATACTTATTCATATATATTACAGTAATTTTTCATTATTATATTTCCGATTCCATTGCATTCAATGATTCAATCACTATTACTTGAATCATAAGCTTTTTGTTTTTGAGAAAAGGATACCCAATAATGTAATATTCACGTCTAAAATCAATGGAATGAATCTTTTCAGCCGTACTTATTAGTTTAAGAAATTCCGAAAACCACAAGGATCCTTTTCTCCACCACCAAATTGCAAGAAAATGTTTCTCGAGAGTTGACCAAGGCCGAGGCCTTTTGTTCAACTTTTGTTCAACAGGCCTCTGAAGGAGTACCAGCCCCGTGGTTGAAGTTAAACCTGCTTTGCTTAACAATTTGACCACTTAGCTGAAAAATCATCTTTCTTGGTTAAGAATCCACATTTTTGGGTTCGTAAGTCAATGTTTTTTTGAAAAAATTCACATTTTTAGCTTGAAAACTTTTTTTTTATTCAAAATTAATTTTTTTTTTTGTGGAAAATCAATCTTTTTCAGTTGAGAACTCAACTACTATAGTTTTCTTCCGAAATTAATATTTTCTTGGAAATTCAATTACATATTTTGGAAGTTGAAAATTTAATTGTTTCGTTCAAAATTCCACACTTTTGTTTGAAAAAATATTTTTCGTTCAAAACATTCAACTCTTTTCTGAAAACTTCGTCTTTTCGACTCGAAGAATCAGCTGTTCTAACCATTCGCCTTTTCAGCTTCAGAACTCAACTCTATCGTTGGAAATTCATCTTTCTTTGTAGAAAATAGGTCTGTTATCTAAACGAGTCTGTTAAAATATTATGTTTGCACGTTTAAATTTTTATTTAAGGCGTTTATTAAATGAAACTAAAGAAAACATTATTACTTTAAGGGGGTGGGTGAAGGGGTCGTATTTGTGTGATGATCTGTAGCGAAGAATAGAAAGGGTGGATAAAGTGTTCAAAATAGCATGAAGCAGTTTTTCAGCGGCCCCCGAGATGAATATTTTGTTTCTGGAGGAAAAACTCACTTGACAATAACCAACATCTCGGTTTTGATGAGCGAAGGCTAGTAAAATATTGTAGAGTTGCAACTGGTGGGATTTTGTGTTATTGAAGAAAATATTATCTGGGAAGGTTCGAGGAAGATCGGTTCTTATAATTTCTGCAACTTCCGGGTTATGCGGACCATCTAGTAATTGCTGATATAAGCCGGGCACGACGTTTTTTAACTCTTCTGCTCCACTTACTGCGAGCCATACCTATTTTTCAAATTGGTAATCAACCTATCTAAAGATATTTCTCTTATGATTTTCATGATGAGAAAAACGTAAGTCTGACAGAGACATTTTTAATGTTTGAAAAAGTAAAAAAATTGGAAAATACAGATTGAGTTCGAAAACTGACTCACCAATGCTCTGTGTTCTCCAGGAATTCCTTTTCGAACATATCTTTTTATCGTAATATTGCGCTGAATTGACTTTCCTTCTCCAATAATTTCCGCCCATTTTTTGGCCCTTTTAGCCAAAACCTTTAAGTACTCGGACATAAAATCCTCGTAGGTGTCGTAATCAAAATTCGATGGCCTTTCGAATCCATATTCATCCACATTGCTAAAAATTTCAATAAATAAACACAAAAAGTTATCAGCAAAAATCTTTTCTTCGAATTAACAAAAAAAAGATTTTAAGTTCTTAGAGGAAGCTTCAAATAATAGAAAAAATTTTAAAAGTACCTCACAACAATGAAAACACAATCATATTTATTTACTTTGTGAAAGTTTACTATTAGTTAACATAACCTCAAAAAGGAAACAGAGCCTAACCTACTGTTTAACCGAGAGTAGAATGGTAGAATGAGAGAAACAGTAGGAGGCAAAAAGGTTTTGTGATGAAAAACAAGAGAACATGGGAAATGAGTGCCCAGTGAGATGAATTTTACCTAAAATATGAAGTGGCCATTCCATAATTTGATCAAAGGGCACAAAAGATCAGAATGTCATCGAGAGTGTCAGCTGTTAATCAGCTGATCGTCAATGACAGCTGTGGTCAGCTCCATCCGTCAGCTGTTGAAAGAGGTGTGTGTCTTTCCACGAATCAGATCATCTCCCTGACTCCCTCAATTTGAATCTACAGTTCTCATTCGCGGAGTCAAGAAAAACATAACCTCACTTTTTTCTAAAGGTTCTGAACCACTGATCTAGAGATCAGTGTTCTGGACACTTTCGCAATTTCAAATGTTTTTCAGTATTGTTGACATTGTTGATAATACTTGTTACTTCCAAGAGAACTTAAATTATAACTAGAAATGAGTGTCCAAGAATCCACCGAAGAGGGTTGGATTCTTTCTCATTTAGAATATATAAATAAAGTGTATGAAAAAGTAGTAAATGAAAACGAGGGTGAAAAACACTTCTCGCTGCAATTCAATAAAACTTTGTTTGACATTAATTCAGTGTTCTTGCGACAAAATCAGTTGAAAATTGTGTGTGGTGACGGTTCCAGTGTTTTTGACCGAAAGAAGAGAAAAAGAAAAAAATCGAATTTACTTCCTGACGATTTTTTGAAGGAGGTTTGTATTTTTATAATTTATTTAGAAGCAATTTCCAAACGCAAATAATAAATTAGCAATGGTTCGTTGAAAGTTTCAAAATGCGAAATTTATGGTCGATGTAATTTTAATGATACTTGAATACCTTTTTCCAAGATTATAGAACGAATTTTATACCAAACAGTGGAATTTTCAGGCCGAAAATACAATTTTTCTATTAGACAGTTCATTTTATACTGCAAACAGTTTAGCTTTGACTCTAATAGTCGCATTGTGTAACTTAACAATTTAGTTTTCATTTAAAATATGAGTTTTCAACGAAATGGTTATTTTTCAACCATATAGTTACATTTCCCACCACAATTCCGGATTTTTAAATATAATCCTTGTTCAGTTCTCTACCAAATTTTCAATTTTGAGTAAAGAAAGCGAATTTTCTACAAGACAGTTCCAATTTCAACCATGTAATTGATTTCCAACGAAGTAAGACGAATTTTCAATGTATAATGTAATATTTGATATTTTAATCATACAAGTTTTTAAATACAAATCGAAAAAAGTTGAATCAATCATGAGAGAATAATTTCAAAAAGTGGTTGAATCTTCAACCAAAAGATATCATTTATCAATGAATACGGCTTTATTTCTAATAGAAAAGAAGTTTTCAACCAAATATATAAATGTCCAAATAGAAAAGTTCAATTTTCGAAAGAAATATGAACTTCTAGCTATAAATGGAATAGTAACATTTGCAATCAATTCTCAACAAAAAAATGTATACATTTTTAACAAAACATTTGAATTCCCAATCAAAGAGATGAAGTTTTACCTAAAATTATTAATCTTCCACAAAAATTCGTCTTTGTGAGCTAAAAATTCGTTCCTTTTCCTTGAGACTCTTTGGTTGGATATCCAACTGAATTTTAAAATTTAATTGTGTATGGATGAACTCTAATCCAATATTTCAAATTCAAATCAAAATTGAAACGGCGCATTGCTATAATAGAGACATACTCATGGAGACAAATTATTTAATAAACAAAAATGCTTTTTTGATAGATAATCTACGTGAAAGAAACTTTTCAAAAGTTAATGAAATCTCCAGATGTACAGAATATATTTTCAAAATCTGTTGTACCTGATAACAATGAAGCAGCTCGTTCAATGTCGCGAAACTTATATTCTGATCCATCAATCCTAACAGAATGTATGATCGAAGGGTCTCACTGGAATGAAGTTGCGTCAGTTTCTCTGATAGACGATAAACAATTTGTGTTTCCGAAAAATTGTGAATATTTTTGTTGTGATGTACGAGAAATGGATCAGAGGCTACCTTTAAAAAATCAATTCGATTTTGTGCTTATGGATCCACCCTGGTGGAATAAATCTATTCGGAGAAAAAAGGAAAAGTTTGTTGAATCCAGGTATGTAGTTTTTTCGTTGTTGGGAATTTCCAGTTTTATAATATTTCTATGTGCATAATAATTCATTTCCATGTTTCATATCTGTTTTAAAGTTACAAAATGATGTACAACGAAGAGCTGGCGAAACTGCCCATAGGGAAATTACTAAATAAAAATGGCCTGGTTGCGATTTGGTGTACAAATTCGCTGAGTAATTTGCATTGTATTTTAGAAGTAATGTTTCCTGCTTGGGGTGTCAAATTTCAAGCCAAGTGGTATTGGATTAAGGTAAGTATTTCGAAATACAAGATAAACCTAATTTCCAAGTTACCAGATGGGCCAATATTTATAGACTAGCAATATTATTGTTATTAATAATTAAATTTCTCATAACAATTTATTAACTATCTTAGCAAACCTTCATGGATTTGAATTTGAAACTGCAACATTTTGGACGTTTAAATTCGAACATATTTGACTATCAGACTATTGGGCTTTCAGTCCAAAATCTTGGAATCTTACAAGATCGAGCTAATTTAAATACTATGAAATGTTGGTAATGTAAATGAAAGCTAGTTATTTGACCGAGCATTGGTTCATTCTCTTTTATATTATAAAAAAATAATTAATTAATTAATTGAATTATTCTTCATCAAACTAATATATGTAAATCGTCGAATATTAGTTTTCAGTTAATAATTTCATTTTGTTCTGCAATTCGGACGATTTGAAACAAAATTAGGAGAATTCCATATATATTATCAATCAAACATGATTTTTATGTACAAATAGTTTCTAGATTTTAATTAATGAAATGAATATAGCTTTCAATTCCTCAGCATTCATTAGAAGAAAAGGAATATACAATTTTAAAACATTGAATCTGTAATTTCAGAATTTCTAACGTTTTGAATTCGAAATAATTCAGAATTTCCTAATTCCAAAACCAATATGAAAATTTCCCATTTTGATATTTTATAATTCAAACTTATTTATTTTCAAATAAAGATTTTATCGAACTGTTATAATTCGAAGGTCAATTTAGAAATATTTATCTTTTACGCATATCAATTCGCACTTATTTAATCTCGAATTGAATGCCTTCGAATGCTTATTTCCTATTTTTAACTTTGGGCTGGAAATTCTATAATTCCAAAAATGTAATTTATTTCAACTTATTATAAATTTAAGGACTTTTCGTTTAGAAATGTTCCATTCTAACACTTTTGATCAGGAATGATAACATTTGGAATCCTTTTCATTTTCAATTATGCTATTATCTTATCTTATTATCTTATATCTCAAATTAATCGATTGTAAACGCTTTGAATCAGAAATGATATAATTTCAATTCCCATAGCTTTCTCCCAAAAAAATTTCAATTTTTATTTCGAAATCAGAGATATATCTTGAAATCATTCATTTTTCAACTCTTTTGTCTGAAACTTATTCAAATTAAAATTCCCCCGTTTTGAAGTTATTCAAGTGTAAATGATTCTAGTTTGAAATTTTTGAATATTCAATCTGAATTTATTCGATTCAGAACATTGCAAATTCATAAGCATTTCAAACTGTTTAATTCGGAAGCCATTTAATTCCAAAATATAAAACTTTGAATCCTTTTAATTCGAAACTTTTCCAAATTTAATGTTTTTAATCTCATATCAAAATTCTCCATTTTTTAATTATAAAGTATTCCATGTAGGAGAGCATGAATTTACAATCAATATAATTGTGGTATCATTCTGAAAACTTGAAATGCAAAATTGATTAAGTTTGAACACTTTCAATTTCTGAATTATTCTATTCAAAACATATTTCCATAATTGATCAATCATTATTGCTGTAGTTTCAATTGGGATTTAAAAATCTTTGGATGAGTTTCTAAATTTTCAAAAATTGGAACGAACCAATAAAAAAAAAAAATAATAGAATAATTAAAATTGTAATTTAATTGTAAAATTAAATTTGTATTCAAAAAAATAAAATGTCTGTTATCAGGTGACACAATCAGGAAATGCAGTATGTGCCTTTAATGAAACTCATGGAAAACAGCCCTATGAACTGTTGGTAATAGGAACTAAAGATTTGAATCCAAAGACTGCAATTCCAAAAGGAAGAATAATCGTTAGCGTACCGAGTGCAATGCATTCTCACAAACCTCCTCTGACAGGTATGAAAGATGGAGGGATCAATTAGTTCCTTTTAAATAGTTACTGTAATTTATTAATTTTTTGGCAGTGATAGCGGTAACGAAGGTACTTTTTTTAATAAGTAACTAATTGGCAACTAGTTTCTTTTTTCCGGTAGCAATTCCAATTTTTATTCTTTTCCAACTATTTTTTTATGTTCACTTTTCAAATTGTCGTGGCATAAAGCCATAGAGATTTACAGCTCAATGTAGGAAGATTGCAACTCCTCTCCCATTCTAGAATTCCAAATTTCCGAAAAGCTATGGAAAAATTTCCATAAAGAGAGTACGTTTATTTTAGAGTTGAATATCTAATTTTTTGTTGAGGAATTAATTTTTTCAACTGTAAATTTAAATGAAGATTTATCGGATAAGTAGAAAATCCAATTATTGCTGGTCGAGAGTCCATCTTATTTGGTCAACCATTTCATTATTTGTTTGTAAATTTATTATTTTTTGTCCAAAATTCAACTTGTTTAATAGAAAATCATACCATTCGTTTGATATTCCTAATATCTCTGCCTTGAAAGGAATTCATCTTTTTGGCTTGAAAATTTAACCATTTTGATGGAAAATTCAGTTGTTTGGTTAAAAATGAACTAATTCGTTGAAAATTCATATAAAAGGGTTAACACTTCGGAACAGTATCGATAAAATCGCCTTTTTGACTTCAAATTTTAGCAATATGGTTGATTATTCCCCTCTCTCTCATGAAGGAAAAGTCAAATCTTTCGTTGAAAATTAGTTTTCTGGTTAAATCTAATGGTTTTGGATTTGAAACTCGAATCTTTTTTGGTTAAAATATTAATTAATATATCTCCCGTTGAAAATTCTCATTAGCAGGTCAATAATTCAACCGTTTCGAAAAAATCGCTTTTTGGGTTTCAAATTTCAGCAATATGATTGATCTTTTTTCCCTCTCTTGACAGAAAAGTCAACTCTACCGTTAAATATTAGTTTCTTACTTGAATCCAACTGTTTTGAATTGAAAGTTAAAATTTTTCTTGGTAAAATTATCAATTATTATATTTTTCGTTTAAAATTAGGTTTTTTTTCTTTGAAAAGTCAACTATGTTATTCGATTTTTAATTGAAATTTTATTTTATTTGGTTTGAAGATTTGATTCAGAGTTTAGCCACTCTACTTTTCGTTGAAAATTGTTCAATGAAAATTGAATATAAACAATATTTTGTGAAGAAGTCATCTTTTTCAGTGGAAAACTTTATTGCTTTGAAAAAATTCGTCTTTTTGATTTAGAAATGCAAGTGTTTGGTGAAAATTGATTTATTTTGTTTGAAGATTCAACTATTTTGATGAAACTTCAACTAGTTGTTTGGGAGTTGAAGTACTCAAAAACTGCATTTTTCTGCTTTTAGATTTGTCATATAAGTTGAAAATTGATCTTTTTCATTGAAAATTCAACCATTTTGTTGAAAATTCGTTTGGTTTTGTTTGGAAATGAATTTTTTCAACTGGAAATTCAACCTCCATGCTTGATTACAAATTCTGTAATTTTGTTGCAGAATCATCCTTTTCGTTTGAAAATTCGACTATAAAACAATTTTTTTTACTGAAAATTTAACTGTCTAATTATTTAGTTGAAAATAAACTTTTTGTTGAAAGTTCCTACTTGCGGGATATAAATTTAACTGTTTTGTAAGAAAATCTCCGTTTTGCATTGAAGGTCCAACAGTCTCCTTAATTTTTTTCCTCTCTCAACTGAAAATTCAACTTTTTTTGTTGGAAGTTACAGGTTTCCATACAAAACTAGAACATTCTTCGGTTGTAATATTATTAACCGATTATTACATTTTTCGTTAAGGTTTATATTCTTTCGCGGAATACTAATTTTTCCAATCTAAATGAACAAAATTTCTTTTCGGGTTGAAAATGCATCTGTTTCGTTGAAAATTATTGTTCTTTAAGGATTTAACTATTTTGTTTAAAATCTAACTTTCAGGTTGAGAGTTAAACGACTTCGTAAAAAATTAATTTTCCTGGTTTCACATTCATCAGATCAGTTAAAAATTCATCTCTTTAATAGAAGACTCAACTATGTTGTTGAAAATTCGTGCCTTTTTCTTTACAAATTAATTTTCAAGTGAAAATTCAACTGTATTCTTGGTGGAAGATTCTTTTTCTTGATTTAATATTCAAAAATTTTGTTAAGAAGTCATCCTCTTTGGTTCAAAATTCGACTGTCTTGTTGGAAATTGGTATGCTTAGGTGGAAAAGTAACTTCTTTGTTGAAAATTCAGATGTTTTGTGGGAAATTTGTCTTATTTGTTTGAAAATTTAAGTATTTTGTCGAACATTCAACTATTTGGTTTAAGGTTGAACTGCTGTGTTAGAAATTCATTTTTCTGGTTGTAGATTCAACACTGAAGTGGAAAATTCATCTCTTCTGAAAATTCGACTATTTTGGTAGAAACCTAATCATTCGGTTGAAAATAAACTTTTTGCTTAAAATTATCAATCTCGGGTTTAAAATTCAACTGCCTTGAAAAAAAAATCCTTTTTCCCCTAAAAGTTACAACAGTATGGTTAATTTTTCTTCTCTCTTGGCTGTCAATTCAACTTTTTTGTTGAAAATTCGTTCATCCCCAAATCAAACTGTTTTGACATCAAACGAAAACATTCTTTGGTTATAATATTAATATTATTACATTTTTCGTTTAAATTTATATGTTTTTGGTTGAAAACTTATTTTTCCAATGAAAATTCTAACTATTTTATTTTTGGTTAGACACTTTTTTTTTTATTGAAAATTCAACTGTTTGGTTTGAGAATTTATCATTTTCAGATATGCACTAAGGAAAGAAACTAGAAAAGTAACGATAGTTACTTTTTTCTTGTAAAAGTAACATTTTCATCAAAAAGTAGCTTCCCTGTCACTGACTGAAACATAAAAACATATTGAAATGTATTAGAATAATGTTTCTAAATCAATACACTTCAGAAATAATGGCTAAGTATTTGCCATCGGAACCAAAGTGTCTGGAAATCTTCGCCCGATATTTGCTTCCCAATTGGACGAGTTGGGGTTTCGAGGCTCTGAAATTCCAGCATATTTTGTTTTTCACCCGCCCTGATGATAAGAAAGAGGGGGAGGACGAAAAGACTTGAAATGGAGAATAAAAAAGTTTATTATTCGAGGAGGTACGTAAACATTTCTTCCCATAGAATTTTTGAATGATAAATAGGTATTTTCTCTGACTTTTAATGTAAAAAAACAATTTCGTAAAAAATATGAAAGAATTATATTTTGGTATTTTACTGACACATGTTTCACTTATTTCTACTTTCTACATTTTAGAATTTCCATTTTTGATACTCGAACGATATCCATGTGGATTCATAGATTGCCACCTCCAGAAGTCTTCACCTGTAAAATTGAATATGACTTTAGTATTTTTAATCGGATGAGGTGCTGAAAGTGTTTTTCTTTTAATTCTAATTTAACTTTAAATTAATATAATTTCATAAAAGTATAAATATACAATTATGAAGCTTACACATTTAATATCTGAAAATCCTGAAAATTAAAATTAAAAAACCAAGTTGAGTGAAAATCAGTAAACTTGGTAGATATTTTTAATGGTATTGTATTGTGTTTTTAAAATCATATATAATACTCCACGAGTGTTTTTTTACAACCTGTTTTTTTTTTAATAGTCTGATTCATTATTAGTATAAGTATAAAATAAAAAAATATGTAATTGATAATATATGCGATTCTTTAGAATCAATTTAATTAATAATAATAATCTTGATTTGTCCGCAGTTTTTTGTAAGCAGCATGAAGTTGGCTGGCAGAACTTTTTTTCTTTCTTTATTCCTGTTTTTGTAATTGGTTTATTTTGATTGTTGAACTTTTAGAAAGGCATTTAAAAATTTACAATTTGAAACTTAAAACATTACATATTCAAATCAACGGGTTATTAGTTCTATAATATAAAATCAAAAAAGTTCTGAATTAAATAGTTTGAAATACCTATAAATTTGCAATATTCAGAATTTGATAGTTTCAGATCGAATATTTGAAAATTCTAAACTAAAACTACTTTCAGTTAAATCATTCACATCGGGAGGATTTTAAGTTGAACAAGTTCTGAAGGAGAGAGTTTAAAAATGAATGATTTCGCAGTACATCTCTGATTTAGAAATTGAGATTGGACATTAAAAAAAAAAAAAATATTGAAAATGATAAGAATGAAAATTATATAATTTTTGATTCAAAGCATTCAAAATCTAATAATTTCGAATTACAATCAAGAAAATAAGAATTTTTCAAATTGAGTAGTTTGAAATGATTTCGAATGTGTAAAGTGTTCAAAAAGAAACAATTTCAGCTCAAAGCGTTCAAACTTCGTTAATATGACTACAAAATTGAATAAATTGGTCTAAGAAATTGTAAAAATCTAAAAATTAGGACCGACCATGGAATATTAGAGTTTTGAATAATTTTGAATTAGGATGTTTTAATATTGAATAAATTTAGATTAAAATTTGAAAAAAAAACATTTTCAAATTGAAAGAATTTGAATAGGAATAATTCTCGGAAGAAAATCGTTCAGAATTGAAAAATTTTAGATAAAAATCGAGATAATAAGACAATCGCAAATATAAAAGATCTCAAATGTTATCATTCCTAACCAAAAGCGTTGAGAATAAAATAATTGGTCATTAAAATTATTTGAAATGGAACATCTCCGAATGAAAAGCCCTAACAATTAGAATAGTTTAAATTCATTAAATGTTTGAAATCCTAGAATGTTCAGTTCAAAGTGTAAAAATAGGAAAATCAGCATTCAAAGTCCTTCAATTCGAAATTGAATGAGTTCGAATTGATATCTGTCAAAGATAAACATCTCTGAATTAACCTTTGAATAAATATTTATATGAAAACGTTCCAGAAATTAGAAGCTTTGAAAGTTGAAAAATTTTAAATCAAAATATTAAAGTAAATTGAATTTCACCATTCACAAATAAAAATGTTAGAAATTAAACACTTTTGAATGAAAAGCTTCAAGAACTAGAACAACTGAAAATTGATGCGAGGTTTGCAATTAAACTTGCAATAGGACAATTTCACATTGAAAGTAATTGAAATTTTATTATTTTTAGATGAGAATTCAAACTCTTTCAATTTGCACTTGGATAAGTTCGAATTAGGATATGTATAGAAATTAGGCATTCTCATATTTACTTTAGAATTTTTTGAATTATTTCAAATTCAAAACATTAGGTATTTTAGAATTTCAGATTCGATTTCCGAAAATTGTACATTTTCTTTCTCTTGATGTATGCTTAGGCATAGTAAGCTAAATTCGTTTCATTAATATAAATTTAGAAAGTAATTACAAATGAAAATCATTCAATTGATAATATACAAATTTCTCCTAAATTTGTTTTGAATTTCCGAAATAGTGGAACAATAAAATTATTAACTGAAAACTCATATTCGAAGATTTACTTAGGTTCTCTAATTTTCTTCCTTGTTGGATTAGTTTACATAATTTTATGAATCAGAAAAATTGAAAAAAGCCCTATGGACTCCTGGTATCAGTTGGATAAAGAATAATCAAATTTTTAAATATGTATATCATAAATACAGTTACGATTTGTTCATTCCAAGCATAAGCCAAGTCAGATTAATAATGCGAACATTAATGCGAATTAGTTAAATATATAACAAACATAACAAACATATTTTTCATTAATATAAGATTAGTTTTTAGCCTAATTCAATTTTTAGTCCGTCTTAGTTTTTCACAGAAAAAAGTCAGAATGATTTTGAATACTACGAAAGTTGCATGATCCTAATAAAATCATGTATAGATTTTTCCTTCATTCTTCTATTTTCGAATAAATCCATAAAAAGATGAAAAATTGTTGCTCCTCAAATGATATCAAGCAAAAACTAATCAATCAGAATTAAATCTACCAACATTCAATAATGTTCTAAATTGAACATCCCAAAATAATGCCCCTCAAAATATAACTCCTTCTCGTTGAAGTGATCAAATGGTAAAATTTGAAATCGTAAATGTAGTAATCCTGCTTCATTTTTGTTTATTATTATCTTTAAGTTGTTTTTCAAAAACTGAATAGACATTTGAGGGTGTTCGTCGAAATTTGGCCGTAGGATTTTTTGTTTTTTTCATTTTAATCTCCAGGAATTCTAGGTATTGACTCGATTGTTAGACGTTGAATAGAAATTTGATTTTTTTTTTTCAAATTTCAATTTTACTTACACATTTGCTCGACAGTGAACTTTGCCTTCCAGCCGAGTTCTTCTTCAGCTAATCTGGTGTCTGCATACATGGAACTGATGTCTCCCTCTCTTCTGCCTTTTATTACGTAAGGCACAGATGCTCCTGTCACTTTTTCAAAAGTTTTAACCAATTCAAGAACTGAGACGCCTCTTCCAGTTCCTAAATTGTAGACTCGTAGCCTCAGGTGTTTTCTGTAAAGGGCTGATAAGGCAGCCACGTGACCTGTTGCCAGGTCGAGTACGTGGATGTAGTCTCGAACACCTAGGGAAAAGATCAGAAGAAATTGAGGCTAAAAAAATTCAATTACCTTTCGAAAGTAGAGTTTAAAATTGTAAAACATAAAAAACAATCACCGTCGGTACGCGACTAATTACTATCCTTTTTCTTTTTCCTCACTAATTTCTTAATTGAAAATGTATAGTAGGAGTATCGTTTGTGACCAAGTTAGTCTTCTTTGTAACAATTTATAGAATATTTCCGTATTTAACGTACTGAGTTGTATTGCGCTTGAAAGTTCTAGATTATTGAAAAAAAAATATTCTAAATTGATTGAGCACTTTACTTATAAGTTCTAATACTAAAAATTTGTCCCTATACAAAAATATATAAATAAAAATTTGTTTTTCCTGAAATACTTATGCCTTTGTATTTAATGAGAGTGTCACCACTCTTGAATCCCTTGAAAAAATATCTCATACAGTTTTTTGAAATAATTTGGGATGACATCATTTTTTGAACCTGTTGAAATTTTTTGAAATCCTTCAATCCTTCAAATAAAAATAAACAGAGGAACCAAGGGTCAATCACTTTTGAAATCAAGTCTATACTTATTTCTGAATTTCTTGAACTCTTTGAATTTTTTGGAATCCCCTTGAAATTCACTGGATCCAACAGGACAGTCTTATTGATTTCATTAGATTCTCATTTAGTAATTCTATTTACTCACATTTATCTGGATTCAAAGGAATTTTTCTGGATTTTGAACATATTGTTCCATTCACCCATTCTTTTGAACTCATCTTAAATTCGTTTAAATTTAATCGAATTCTCTTGAATGCCTTCGGATTTTTCTTCATTCTCTCTAATTTCACTGATTTGGGATTCTCTTGCACTTCTTTTGATTATCCCTAAATGATTTTTAATTCTTCAGAATTCACTCAATTCTACTTACTTCAATGTATTTGATTTGATTGATTCTGTACTCAAAAGAGTTTCCCATCAAATATGCTCGAATCCCCATGGATTGTTCTGAATTCACTCCAAATTAAATTATTTAAATGGAGTTTAGAAAAATTGAAATGTCTTTAACAGACTTGATTGAAAAAAATTAATTTTATCGAATTCTTCTTATTTTGCGTAATTTCTTCTAAACTGATTCGAATTCGATTTCGCTCACTGTTTTTTGTTCGGTTCCTTTTTTCAAGTTGACTTGAGTTCTGTTGAACCCGCCCTAAATTCTGTAAAGAAATTTCTACTTTTCTCAAGTAAAGCAGGCTGTGATAAGCCCTGGAAATTCCTTAAAATATTAGGAATTTATCGGAAGTCCTGTAGAACCCCTAAATCTTTAGAAAAAACTTAAAATCCTAATAAATATTTTGGTATACTTAGAAAATCCTTAAAATCATTGAAAATACTTCAGGCCTCTAGAAATCTCATGAAATCTTTTGAAACCATTCGGAAATTGTAGAAGTTTCATAACATCGCACAGTGGTTCAATATACCAAAAAGCTGGCTAAAACCTCAAAATTCGAAGTTTACCGGCTGAGGTTCATTTATACTTCTTAAGGGGGTGTTGAAGCATTATTTTGTAAAAGGGAAAGTCACTATATTCAAAACTGTCCTTGTGGCGAGCATTCAAACTTGACTCTTTGACGAAGACGCGCCCATCAGTTTGTTTCTCGAATTTCGAGCGGTCGACGAAAAATGTTGCTATTCTGTAAGTTCGTGCCAGAAACAGAAGGAGGATATTTTTGAAGGTACGTTTAATCGTTGCTTGCTTCCGGGTTTGCATTTCAAACAACTATATTTATAATATTGGGAGTGAAATGTGCACGTCCAAAATTTGTTTTTTCCATATAATTCTGGAATATACGCAGTGAATTCTTTTTTTGCCTGCCAGAGCGCGCGTTGGGATTTCCTGTTTTGATCGCCAAAAAGTATCAACTTTTTGATTCCTTCAACAAAAGCTGCCCCGAGCTGCCCCCGTAGAAATAAATGCGCTTTTTCTACAAGCGCGTGGAAGTGTTCACCCACGCTGTAGCCCACCAATCCATGATTCTCTACGCGCCTTATGCTATGCCGAAAAGATACTCATGCAAAATGAAAGTAATTTATTTAGTGACGTTCGAATTTACCCTTGGGAATGTTTGAAATGTGCTGGACACAATACATAGGGTGTCCAAATTGAATTTTACCATTTTATGAAATTAGAGTATTTATCAGTTAAAGTATCCAATTTTCTCATCAAAAAATGTAATAGATAAATAGATAATATAAAAAACTATAAATATTTGAACAATAACTATATGTAACGGTAATAAATGTAACGAAAACATTGTAAAAGAAAAGCGACTTCAGAAAAAAAACTTCCGATTTTTGGCGTAGAAAGTTTATAAACTGGGAAATACGGCAATAAATTTTTTACTCCGTTATTGACAGGATTCAAGAAACGGGTCGTGAAATGGAAACGTCTCAAAATTTCCGAATATGCGAAATCCTTCAACAACCTGAATCTTGAAATCGAAATCACGACTTTAGGGAAGAAGTTTCTCGGTATACCAGCTGATTCTTTCACTATTTACCAACCTTCGCGAGAGGCTTTGAGAATGGTTCTTCTTAGCTTAAAATGTACGCCATTTTTAGTCCAACATTTTGAATTTCGAATTCGAGATATTTTTGAAATCAGCGACCAAAAAAACTCCTTTGTACTTTTTTTCGTGGAAACCAATAGAAAATTTTGGGAAAGTGTCCGACATTTTGGGCCCGCTATTTCAATTTTTGAATTTTTGATGTCATTTTTGGAAACAGTGACACAAAAAACGCGATATAAACACTCGAAAAGTCATAAATATCAACTTTTTGATTTTTGGCCATGAATTTGGGATCTTAAACCACTACAAGGGGGGAGGGGGGTCAAAAGATTTAGTTACACTTTGTTACGC
>WSXT02205438.1:0-18269 GCA_011762715.2 Neuroterus valhalla
GTGCCCGTCCGACGGCACGTCCTCGGCAAACGGGGCCTTCTGACGCAGGTTCAACCCTTTCGTCTTCCCCTCCCATTAGCCGGTTTACTCCCCCCCCCCCCTCCCCCGAACTTGGCCAGCGCCCATCAAACCCGTTCCGGAGAGATTTTCAAGCGACGGTTCCAGAAGGATCCGGCTTCCAGCCTTCTCTCCATCTCGCGTCCTCTACGCATGGAGCCGTCTTCAAGGCGACAGGCCTGGGAGCACCACTCCACCAAAGCCAATCCACGGGTTTCCCAAGGCCCAAATTTCCCTCTTGATAGCAGTGGCGGCTATATCTAATCTATTGTAACTGAACCTTACAACATCAGGTTTCCAGAATCAAAATGTATCAAATAAGCTCGGAAATTTCAGAAATGAATGAATATTTTCAGGCAGGTTTCGTATTTCTTCTAAATATTCAATTTTCGTGCGACTCATACTGGATTGAGTTGAAACATGAAGATAAAAATAGAACATATTATGATATCACATTTGTCGAACTTACTCTTAGAATGATAAATACGATATTGGATAACTTTTGAGCAGATCTTTATTTTCAATAATCTTCAATTACAGTTTTTCTACAGGTGTTCAGCTTGAGTGCTCTTGGATTCAACACCCGATTTGCTGCGACCGCCTTCCGAAATATCTGTACTAGTATTTCATATGTTTTTGCTGAATAATATGAACTTGAATTCCCATGAAGACCCATTTTATCGAACCAGTTCCAAGATTTGAAATGATTTCCAGGTAAAATTATGAACATAGGAGAAAATTAATTTATTAATGGCGAGGCACCAGGAGCTGCTGGGTCTGTCTGGGGTCCTTGTACGCGTGATCCGTTTAGAAGTGTGAACCATCGATCACGAGGTCCATTAAGTACGATCGTATCGCCATTCATAGGAAAGGGTGTACGTTGATCTATCCAATTGAAAAAAAGTGGATCAAATTATTTATTTTATTATTCACATCCAAGAAAGTTCAAAACCGTTGAAGGAACAATAAGCATAAATTCTTTAGCTTCAAGCCACTCAGATCTAGATTAGGTTTGCTTACAACCACAAAAGGATATAATGCCTCCTCAGTCCAAGAAGTCTAGAAGGGCTATAAGGATCTTAATTCTTAACCTCACAAAAAGTCCTTAATAACACAGCCACACAAAAAAAATCGATTTTCGGAGCTAGAGGTCAGACCATGTTGACTACATGTTTTTGGGGTCGCTGAATCCGGATCCGAAGTCCATTTTACCCCATCACGTCAGGTTTTTGACATAACCTCAAAAACGCTCCAGGGACATTCTAAAACGAAATGTAATGCTGGCCTGAGTGCTGTACCATATTATATGTTTTTCGGGGTGCTGAAAACGAATCCGAAGTTCATTTTATTCCACCACGTCAGGTTTTCGACATACTCTCATTTTTAGGGGTCTGTGAAGGTTTCTTGAGGTTATGTCGGGTAAATTGGAGTTCGGATTTGGTTTCAGTGCCCCAAAAAACATATAATATGGTCCAGCAGTCCAGCCAGCATTACTTTTCATTTTAGAGTGCTTCTGGAGCCTTTTTGAGGTTATGTCGAAAACCTGATACGATCAGGTGAATTAAACTCCAGATTCGGTTTCAGCGACCCAGAAAATGTATAATATACATGGTCCTTCATTATAATTTTCATTTTAGGGTGTCTTTAAAGAATTTTCGAGGTTCTGTCGAAAACCTGACGTGTTAGAGGTTTTTGGACTTCGGAACCGGATTCAGCTACCATAAAAACATATAGTCAACATGGTCTCACCTCTAGATCCGAAAATCGATTTTTTTGTGTGGCTGTGTAATTTGTCCCTTTATATGTTTGTTTTGTACCTTTTTCATTCTAATAATGAATCTCTCCAATTTCTATTTCTTCCTATTTCAACATTGTTTTTTTGCACGTTCCGGGAAAATTGATTATTCGTTATTGTATTTTGGCATATCAACTATTTGAGAAGTGTTGTCCTCCAATTACAATCTAAGAATGAATATAGGGTGTCAATATATATGCTATCTAGGACGTAACATACGGCAATTTCTTAGTGCATCTCTCAGGAGAGAAAATATCATGCCATTAGTTAGAGGAGAGTAAAGTGATGTTTGTCAGGGTAACTGAATACATCAATCCTTAGCGTCTCTCTAAGAGAAAACGCCACCAGTCTATGTCCAAGCTTAGAAGGATTTACGCTCTTTCAAACCGAAAATTCAATCAGGGATTCAACGCGTTAAATTCTTGACCCAACGGTTATTATGAATGTATTTGTCATTCTCAAGAACCAGTTAACAACCAGTCATCTGTAGTTTGTGCATCGAATCCAAGCGTTTCCCAACCTTAAACCCTGTATTTTTTTCTCATTACAACATTTATTTCATGTATCGGTCTTGAACAAACTATAAGTGCATCGAGTATAGTGTGGAAATCATTGACTTGTAATTTTCTTCCTAAGATGCGATATTCCTCGAATTCAACTTAATCCAGCAGATAAGGAGGAATACTCGCATAGTTTTTGAACGTAGCTTGTGTTTTCGCACAACACGAAGAAATTCGGTGAGAGGTATTTTTTGGGGAAGCATGCACTCTGGAGGGTTGAGTACCTCTGCATCTTGATAAGTTACAAATCATTATTCAAGCTGGAACCTGGAGTGGATAAAGTGGTAAGGGGTTGCACCCGGGTAACTTCCAGCCACCATTTCATGCAAATTTATATATATATATATATTTTTTGGGAATATGTAAGAGTAATTCTACTTACGATTGGGATCAGAAGAAATGAATTCTTCAGGGTGCCTGTATTTATTCACTTTTCCGATAGGGATGCCTTTACGGTAAATAACATCACCTTCATAAATTTGGGGGACCAGAAGTGGACGTCGTGCGAGCTTATTCAGATCTTTCTGAATTTTCCGTAATCGATTCCTAGGCATCAAATCATCTATAGTCAGAGAATGGCATTAAATAATCAGGATATTGATGGAATGAAATCTTGAAAATAAAATATTCTACTTGATTAGAATCCTCCTAATCACATCAATTTTATGTGTGCTAGGAATTGGATCAATCAAATAGATAATTATTAGATAACAACCCCGTGGTGGTCTTGGAGGAAAAAATGGAAGTATCGTTGCTTGATGTCCTTCTCCATAAGGTTGTTTATCGAGATACCATATTCCATTGCGATACGTTATCTCTACCTGATCACCTCGTGGCTGTTGACTTCTAGCAAGAGGTGGCTTTTGGTCCATTAATTCTGTAAAAAAGAAGAATATGCGATTAGGCCATTTTCGACGGAGGAGTTTCATTCAATTATCTCCAAATTTCTGGCTCAGGACTTAAGGTTTCCTTATTAATATAAAAAAATATAGGTAAATCAAAACTCAATTTAATCTTTGGTTACCTCCAGACGTAACGTTTAGTGAAAATTTTGGTATAAATTCTTTCAGGGCTGCATTTATAATAATGAGAAGAAGGTCAAAGAATTCGAAATTGAATGAAGAAGAATGTTTGGATAATTAACACTGACGTGGAAAGTGTCGAGCCCTATTCAAACAATAAAAAGGCATTGTTGTCAAAGTTGTGACTATGCTACATCCATTTCAACAACATCGCCTATGTACGGAAGATTACTTCCTAATAGGAAAACTAGAATCATAAACGAAGACAATCCATTCTTTTTATCTCTTTTTACATAGAGATTGATCTCTCAAATACCAGAAAAAAGATAAGGCAATGAAGGTTAAATATCTCATGTCGAAAAAAATTAACAAGAATTCAAATAAATATAATCGTGTGGAGAATTACTACATAATTGTTAGTTCTTACTTGCATACTTTTTCGAGGTACAAACAAATCAGTAGACCTAATCATTTGAAAAGAAATGAATGAAGTAGAAAATTTCAGGTTCGAGTAAAAGAATTTCAAAAATATTATCTTCAACTAAGCTAGAGAGCTACCATTGGATATATTCTACTTACGAACATCATTGAGGAATATTATGAGAATGGACAGCAAAGAACAAATTAAAAAATTCATTTTGCTGGAGATAAAGGAATCGTGTGACTAAAATGCCTTGGATTTTTACTGATGAGGTATTTGACATGCTGCTCGTATATATACCAGCCTTTATCTTTCATTGAAAAGAATCACTTGCATCACATAAGTAGTGGTTAGGAGTCACACAATGAAATTATTGCGCGAAACCAAGTTTTCATTTGATACAGTTCAAACAAAATTTATTTATTCTTCTTGGAAATTTCAGATCCATATAAATTGATAACCTTAGAGCGTCAGTAAATATTTCACATAAATGCTGAAAACTATCCGATCATTCTATGAAGAAATATTAATTACCTCAGACTGTCTGTACAACGTGTAATTTTTACCTTTATTCGCGATTTTTAAAAAGTATTCTTTTTCTAATACACAACTGATGATGGATTGATGAATAAGATTCGAAGCATTCTTTTAATAGTACCATTTTTATTAGGAAAAAGAACAATATCATCAAAAACCTCGTTGAACTATTCAAACGGCTTAATTTCCTGTAAGTCGTAGGTATCCTTGATGGGATAGTATATTTCCGTGCGTCTTTAAATTCTGGATTAATGGAGTAATTCCTTCAAGACGCAATATTGATGAGAATCAACTATTGCGAATAAAGAATTAGGATGAAGATTTTGATGGTGTGATATTTCCAACATTATGAAATTAGTACAGGAATAAAGCAAAATTGTAGAACGTATTAATAGAATACGCAACATCTTGCTTGCTTATAAGATTATCCCGCAACTGTATAAGTTATATTATATACAGTTGCTTGGCATCAACAACGCCTCTATCCTGTTTGCTTTTCCCCGGGCTACCAAGAACGTCCTAAGGTTTTGGGGAGATAAGGGCCTGTACCGAGGGTTTCTACAGGAAACGATGATAAAACTCAATAGGCAGTCGCGGGCACCCGGCATCGAACCACGCCGTCAATGAACTAGCGAAGTTGCACATTTCCGAAATGAACCAGCACCAAAAATCAACGGCAGAAACGAACCACTGATATCAGTAATCAAGAAGGTAGGAAGCTCCAGCGAATAAAATGGTTAGGCACCATGCGGAATACGCTCATGATGAAGGAAGCTCGAAAGCGCATGGCTCAAGCTCGACAACAGGTTTGCTCCTCCCAGTAGCATATGACCAGAGATCACTGAGAAAATAGGCCTTACTTGAATCGTAAATTCAAGCACTAATTAATAGAGAATGATGGATTTGATCAGGGGCGCAACAACCTACGCAAGACAGGGGTTGTCCGAGGCGCACTGTACCTGAAGACTAGAAAAAAAAAAAAAGGTCTTGGTTCCTCCAAAAATTATTTTTATTAGTGGTACAGCGATCCATTATGTTTAATAGTAGTGATAAAATTTTATAATAAACATGTGATATTTTAAATGAATCTGCCGAAAGTCATTTTTCTGTAGTCATTCCTCTCTACGAATATGCTACACATCTTTGGCAAATCTAATTTATCTAAAATATGCTTGTGCACATGACAGATGGCTAGATGGCTTAGGCGAGGATTCGACATTGTACTTCGCAAGTACGTTTTCAGATGACGTAGAGTACTAAAACTTCTTTCCGCTCCACATGACGTTCGGGACAAGTCATCAGTAATTGGATGAGTAGGCCTACTTCTGGAAAAATCTGTTTAACCTGTGAATATAAATGGAAAGTGTGTTTAGCTTATTTAGAAAAACAAAAATAGTTCCCACAAGGCATCTTGCTGACGACAGTTTACATATTATAAGAATCAACCATAATAAAATTAACAATAAATTTTCTCTATGTTTTTAATAAATTATTGATAATATTAAACCATAATAAGTATACATTTTGTCATTTAAATATCAAATACTTACATCATTTGACAGAGATTTGAATTTATCAGCAACCTCTTTCAGAAATTTATATTCAAACTGATTTCTAAATTATTTCAATTGAGATTCTAATTTTTTATAATTGAATCCTGGTTGCCTGTGGATAATTTGTGAAATTTGTCTACTCGAAAGAACATTCTCAATGTTTTTAAATTCTCCATTCCTTCTTGAAACATTCTTCTTCTCAATTTCGCAATTGAATTATCCAGCATAGCGAAATATTGTCTTTTATAATATTCAAGAGCAGAAGTATTTACATGTGCTTCGGCATTGTCTTGTAACTTCAAGAGCTCCACCAACAGTTTCATACTTCCCTTGTAATATTTTATTTAACATCTCCTAATGAGAAAAAACATTTATTACCATAAACAAGCTAAGAATAGTATTACCATTCGTCAATTTAGTAATCAAACCCAAAGCAGTTGGATTTTCTTTTTTTACTTCCTCGAGAGATTCCAAAACAACTCCGAACTGATCTAATGTTGCTCGAATCGGGTAGGGCATAAAGGCCTTATCACAGTGTAAATTGCATCCGAAGAAGATGAAATTTCTTGCAAAATTGCTTTCAATTTTCCACGACGCCAAATCAAGCTACCTAACTCATTTACGGTACCCATAGCAGAGGACGCTAATTCACTACTTGTAGCAACTGTTTGACCAACCAAATTTGAAGCATGAGCAGTACAATGAATATAATCAGCTAATTCTTGAAGTTTCTTAACCAGACTTTGAACCCCAATAAATTCTCCAGACATATTAGCTGCACCAACATACGCTTGCCATCTCAGCCATTCAAGATTGAGATCCAATACTTTTAACATATCTAGAAGTGCTTTCGATATTTCTGCACCTGTCGTTTTCTTTAGGATCCAAAACCTAAAAATTCTTCACAAATCACAAAATTTACGTCTACAAATCGCACACAGATCGATTGTTGATCATCTCCTGAGGTATCTTGTGTGCCATCAACGATGACACCGTAACATTTGGCTTGGTGTATTTCATCACAAATTATTTTTAAGATTTCATCACTCATTATTACTGCAATTTCATTTTACACTTTCCAACTTAGCCAACTTTTTTTTTGCAACATCCAATCAAGTAAGCTCTTGTCACGTTCTTTTAAAACATTCAATAGCTGAATGAGATTCCCCTTATCTTCATTGTGTCCTCTTATGGCTAAATTTTGTCTTGCTAAGTATTTCATCGCTGAAAAAATATGTAACAGGCCATTGCGAGCTTTGTTTTGTTCGTGAACTAATTGTAAATTTAACTGATTTTCAATAGGCAAGCTCTTTTCTTCTTGAACTACAGCTAAAATAGCATCACGATGATCTTTACTGTTTTCGTGAGCTTTACATTTTCCTAATGCCTTATTCCAAAACAAAAATCCTTTCCTATAAAAAACATTTCTTTCGTCAAAGTGTATCCCCGACTCTATACACGTACTACAAACAACTCCTTTTTCTTCTTCTTCTAAAATCCATGGAAATTGTGTCACCCAATTTTTTGTAAAAGAAATTTTTTTATTACCTATCATTTGTTGGGGTAGAGTTTATTTTTTATTTTGAAACCTGAGTAGCGTATACATGTGTATCATCTGTAATATAAACAATGAAGAACTGTGATTCATTCAAAGATATTTTATAAAGTTTTTTGTATATAAATCATTTAATTTATATCCATAAAACATTTTTGCGTCAATATGTTATTTAAAATTAAATTACTGTAATTTAAACAAATGTCAGTGAAATTGTTCGATTTTTTGCATGAATACGTAATGAGCAATAATCAATAATAACGATAAACCATTAAACTATTCAATTTCAAACTATCTCCATACCAAAATTCGAATACAAATATGTGAAAGATTTCCAGCATGGTTTACTGTACTCGGCGGCCAAGAATGTGTTTTGAAGTGTAAGGCTCGAGAAACTTCCTGTAAGACATCTGTTCCTTAAATTTTCAAGAAGTTTTTCAGAAAATTTTAGATTAACAGGATTAAAAATAATTAAGCCTGATCGATGTAACATGAACAAGCTCTGCAAGAGCACTTACATTGTTTGCAATCAATCGCACGATATGTCGATAGAGTGAAGTTTGCAGTTCTTTTTTCTATAGAAGTGCGCTTTATCGAATTAAATGTGTATGGATAGAGATTCTAAAGAATAAAAACAGGAACTGAATCTAAATGGTTTTTTTCGCACCGGAATTATAACGTATCACAGATAACATAACATCTCGTTTATTGTCGCTGGTACAGGCGTATCTGAAATTTTATGAAAAACTTCTCAAAACATCAGCGAAGAGAATGTCATCTGATAATTTGATAACCTGACATCAATTTCTTCATTTTTCAGCATGTCCTATTGTTTAAAAAGTTACTGCATCCGTGGTCTCCACTTCAAAACTATGAATATTTTATAATTAAATACCTGTATTAGCTGAAGAGCTACTAGACAGTGTAGTTTCCGAAATCGGTGTAACATGGTTGCTCGTCTGTTTATTAGGATTTTCGTTGACAAGGATTGGATCATTTTCTTCCACTTCTAAACTCCCTTTTTTTTGTACTTCCCCCGCGTAACCATTTATCTAGGCTCATTTTTACTTTATCAAGTAATTAGAACAACTTATTTAAGACTAAATAATCACAAAAAATAATACTGTTATTCTTGAATATGTACATATGTACATAAAAAAGATCGTCAACTACGTATCGCTGCTTGCGAATGACAGTCTGCTTAGCTTGTTTACATATCTGAAACCTTTCGCCACTTCTCGCGCTACGCATTTGTTTCTCTTCTAACTATATGTATTAGAAATCAAATTTATAAACAGTCAAATAGCCAGAGCTCTAAAACAGAATCATAGATCTTCAAGCTTAAATAGCTATATTTATATTTGCATCGCTATATTTTCAGTCTCGTATTTTTTTCGATCTTTTGTCTTTTCTCTCACAAATTAAAATTAATTGAAATAATATAATATAATATTTCATTTCTATTAAACTTTAGTTCTTTATTACCGATTGTTATAACCCTGTTGTCTAAAGATGAGCACGAGCAGTGAGAGAGACAGAAAACGTCACCGCACCGATCAAACCCTTGCATCTACTACACGCGTACTATATAATATAAAGGCGCACACATACAGATAACCTATCGCTACTCTTCAAGTCTTCTCAAACATGAATTCTTGTAGGCAAGCCGGTGCCACAGTGTGAAAAAGGGGTTTCTGAAACTATAATAAAATGTAGCTTTCCTTTTTGTTTTAATTTTTTCATAAAATAGGTTAAATTATGCGTCTAAAAATTTGGACACCCAGCCGAATTGCTAGTAGTGTCCGTAGCCAATCGTCTGTGTGTCCTGACACCTCGGACACTGGGGTTGTTGCGCCCCTGGATTTGATCGAAAATATCAGAATGAATAATAAGAGTAGAGCATGAACGATGAGAAAATTCGAAATTCAATCAATGATATGCTGAGCTACGAGCTGCAGGAAAGGAAGGCCAGTCGGAGAATAGAGCCAAACGCACGGGTATATGTTTTCGGTGGCATTACAATCACTACGGAATCGACAAAGCTTTCAATCAGCAGGCGTTTATTGGGGTTGTCAGGATTGCTAGTGCATGCAAAACGTCTCCTTCAACTTATCACCGTTTGAAGACAGAGCGCGCACTGGAGCACGCACATTGAACATATACGAGAATCGAATGCTAAGTGGAAATAGCAAGTCAGTTCGAAATCTTTTGCACATCTCGTACGTGACGAAGAAAATTATTTGTGTCGCTTGATTCATGCTTAGTAGTCTGAAATAGAGTTATACGCACTTAGGGATATAGAACAAGTCAGTAAGCGGAGTAAAATCGCCCTAATCGCCATGTTAAATCATCACTTAGACGATGATCGGATCTTCAGGGCGCATGGTCCAGTAACTGTAATGTCCGACTATTGCAAAAATAGTTTAATTATTCTCGACCGGACACGACCACCTGTGATATTACTAGTGGTCAACAGAAGGTCCTGCAGCAGCTAGGACAAGGCCGTTCAGTCACTGCGGCGTCAAATATTTTGGTCCAAGGTTCGTGAAAATAGGACGATGACGTGAAAAACGCTGGGGAGTCCAAAAAATTGCAGTTGCACTCGCACAATAAGATCAGGAGAAGAGCACTGAGGATGCGATGAAACGGAATATTGAATGACGTTCCAATCCTCTGGATGCTCTCCACGTGGAAGGAGCATTGGAGTGATCGATTCTGTCCATCAAAACAGCATTGTATACAATTTTGAATGAACAAGCTCCAAGCGAAGACGTATATACACCGTGCTAGCGGGAATCGAACTGCGGGAAACGATTTCCGCTGTACCGACGAAAATTTCTCTATCAGTTTTTTTTTTTTTCAAAACGTACCTGTGCTTGTATATTATTTTCATAAGAATTCACGGATACATTCATCTCTACAGATGCCTAATGAATATTGAAGATGATGATTTTAGTATATGTCTTATGGAATATGTTTCGCTCTATGCCTGCTATCTTACCTGTCTTTTTTGGGCAATCCAATCACAGTCAATTTACCAACTTCTGGTCTACCTTTTTGTTTAACGTTGATAGGAATATTGAGGTTTGACAGCTCGACTAAGCTAGAGCCAGATGGAGCCTCTCGGGATTGATCCTTTTTCCTTCTATGGAGAAGCACTTTTGAACAACCTATAGAATCTCTGTAGGTTTGCGTGAAGTCTCTACTGAAAGATCAAGTTTTTCAATTTTATTGCTTCCCCGTTCGTCTCCTGTCTTAATCAAGTCTCCGATTCAAAAATATTAAACAATATTCATTGTTAATATTTCATGCTTGGCATGTTCCAATTCTCTTCATGGTTTGGATCATCACTTTTTTCCATATCTGCAGTTGCATAACTTGCACTGTCAATTCTCGAACGTCTCAGAAACAACACGAATTTTTTCAAATAAGGAAAATTACATATGTCTCACTTTTTCAAGTTCATAAAGTAATATAACCTTAACTTATACACTATTTTTCCAATGATTGAGAAGAAAGACCTTAGCTTCAGAACGCAATTGAAAATTCTCATCGAAACAACGTGCTCCCAAAAATGCAAACTCATTCGACTTAAGAGGAATCTTTTCTAGTTTCTGAGGCACATTCAGATTCATTTCCCTTTGCGTCGTGATAGTTACAACTGGATTATTTTCACAAATATAGCGATTCTCAATAGCCTTGTAGTTTTGTATATTTTATTATTTATTCCAACTCTCTCTTACTAGCGTTTCTTCATGATGTGGCTGTTCTTGTCTTCAAACAGCGAGTATGTCATGACATGGGAATATTGTTTCCAAATGAAAATTTTAATTCTACGTATCCCTAGTAATCTTTGAAGTCTCAACATCATGATGGGAAATGTTCTCTCCATGTTATAAGTATAAATACAATCTGCAGCGATGCCAAAAAATCGCGAAATTTTTCAATTTGGATAATATGTGTACAAATGTTACTACAGATTGAGATAGTGAGAGAAAATCAATTATTTATAATAATGATGGCATTCAACATGTTTTGGAAAAAATTCAGTACATAGGGAACTTAGAACAGCGTTGTTCTGAAGTTCTCCTACAGAAGGCGTTTCGTCGAAGAAAACTGTTGCTTCCAATGGCAGTACGTAAAAATGTACGAATAAGTAGAACACAAATAAACACAGCATTGCTATTCTCAAAGATACCACGAGAAATGTACGGTGAGCGATAATTATTTGAAATAGTTTGGATGAACTCTTTTTTCAACCGAAGTAAAGCCTTTTTTGGATGTTTCAATTTCCTGTGTAAAGGATTGATTTAAAAAAAAGTGGATAAATTTTGAAAAAAAATGTGATGATCACAAAAGCATCAGAAGAAATTTAGATCAATTTTTCAATTTTTAATGCAGGTTGTTCTTTTAATTCTTATGCATATTGAAAATTACACTATGTCCTCGCTCTCCTACATTTAAATAATTGTAGCATCCTTCCGGTCCACGGTTTAGCACACGTCTTCAGAGTCATAGATTCGAAAAAGTACCTACTAACTCCACCCTATCCCCCTCCACTTTTCTTCCGTGTGCACGAGGCTCAACATGTTCAAGAATTTCAGTCGAGTTTTGCGTGGTTTTCCTCTTGCGCAATGAGCAAGAAATCGAAGAAAAGAAGCCGAGATCGTTCGCGAGATCGCGAAATAAAGTTGCTGTTAGCGAAAGTAACAAAACTTTAAGAAAAGATGAATTTAAGTGAGGCAGCCCAACAAGCCGTTGGAGATACAACAATGGCGGAAGACAGGCCGCAGTCACCTTTACTCAACACCGATGCGTTGAAAGAACCGTCATCCCCAACTGAAACGATCACCTCAGGGACCGAAGTGTTGACGGAAAAGAACAGGGTAATCGTCGTGGAGGAATGAGGGCTGGACGGAAATCGTAGTAATAGTGTTTGTAGGTTAAAATTTCGTTTTCGTCGCGTAAGCTTAGTCATAAACGGTGAAGGTCTATTGTTGGGCATGAGACTTGTTTGTTGGGTCTGTGTCAGCACGAGTGGCAGGACAAAGACTTCTGATACTGTACATGCATATGTTTACATGTACGTCACGCTCTCAATACTTGCGTGTGTTACAAAACGAGGTGAGCTGTGCAGCATTGTGTTCCCACGAGTGGCGAACCCTTTCTAGCAAACATATGACTGGAGTAAAAAAGTTAGCTAGCACAGCCATGTCCATGATTGGACTGACTATTTCACGCATTAATGATGCACCTGATGAAGGCCTTGATCTAATGAGTATCGGTAGACCTCTAGTCGACGCAGGTAAGATCTTAGCTGTGTTGATTCACAAGCAGAACGTCACCAGGAAGGCCTTCATCGAGCCACGCTTATCAAAGAAGACAAAAGTCATTTTGAAGGAGACCAAGGTGGACGAATACTTGTACGGTTCAGATCTCACTGACACGTTGAAGGACGCTAAGGCAATGGTGAAGACGGCAGCAGTTTACAAACTCTAGGGCGCAACCTTCACCTCAAACACAGCAAAAACATCAACACCAGGAAAATCACAGATTTCAAGAGAAGAAGGATTAAAAAAAGTTAGTTGTTGTGAGGGGAGACTGAGTTTTTTTCTTGAAAACTGGAGAAAAGTGACTAAAGATAATTTCATTTTAAATTGTGTAAAAGGGTATAAAATACCCATGAAAGAAAACTTTTCTCCTCTTGAAGCAAGAAATCAGGAAACTTCAGCTGTTGAGAATGAAATTATCCAGGGTTGCATGAAGAAACTGTTAAAGAAAAGAGCTATGAGAAGCTGTTCTCATAAAACCGATCAGGTCATTCTACCCTGTTTTATTGTGAAGAAACTGGATGAAAAGTACAGATTCATCTTGAATCTTAAGAAACTAAATTCCTTCTCAGTCAACCATCATTTTAAAATTGATTATTCAAGAACAGCCATTAAACTGATTTACCCAAACTTCTATCTAAGTTCAATTGATTTGGAATTCCAGTCTCTGTACAGCGCTATTCATTTTTACAGAGATTATGAAAGTAGTCTCGAATTATTAAAGAGAAAGAGGTTGGATCCCTGTGATATACTTAGACGATACCTTGGGTATCGAAAGCGTTAAAATTACCATTGAGCTACGTAAATCGTACTTAGTTTTAGACATAAATTTCTAGGAGTAATTATAGACACTGAAAGGTATGTAATCGAACTACGAGATGAAAAAAGAAAATGTATCCTAGCAGTTATAGAAAGGACGTCGAATTCCAAGAAATGTTCAATTAGAGAATTGGCAACGGTTATTGGCAAACATGTTGCATGCTGACCAGCTGTCGAGTTTGGCTGGTTATACACTAAGAGATTAGAAGGAGAAAAAACTTATCTACTTCTACTTGATGAAGGGTTCTTTGATTGTCAGATGTTCATCAATAAAGGTAAACAAGACCTGATGTCGTGGAAAGATAACATTCACAGTAGTGTACACTATATCAACATTGGTTCTTATGCCACGAACATTTACACTGACGCTCCCTTGACTTGCTAGGGAGCATGCAGCAATTATATTGAACAGATTTTCAGGTTTTTCTATTTGAGAGACTGTTAAGTACTTATCAGAGTTCATAACACAACTGCTCTAGCCTATATAAATAAAAAGAGCGTAGTCAGGTTCGACCATTACAACAATCTAGCTCGTGATATTTGGCAATGAGCGGAAAGGCGTAGGATCAACTTGCTAGCATCTTATGTCGCTTCAAAAGATCATGTAATCGCAGATAAATTATCTAGGCAAGAACGTGTAGATATAGAATAAGAAATAAATAATCAGTGTTTCATGAGAATCGTACAAGCCTTCGGCTCTCCAGAGATTAATCTCTTTGCCAGCGCTCAAAACCAAAACCAAAAATAGGCGCGGCATATATTGATTCTCTTACAACTCTCTGGTCTCAATTTACATTTACGCTTGCCCGCCCTTCGTCCTTGTTCTCAAATCACCAGCAAAGGTCAGACGCAAAAAGGCAATGGGCATTATGGTAGTTTCACTTTAGAAGAAGCAGCCCTGGTTCACCCTTTTTGACTCCACGAGGCTCAGAGAACCTTTGATATTTGAGGCTTATCCAAATTCATCAATATCACCTTGTAGATCTCAACAAAATCCAAAAGCTGAACATCTAAATTTAATTGCAAGCAAAGTGTGCGGACTTCTTTTTCAGGTAGAAGCATTCCGGCGGAAGCAACCGGCATTATGTAAGCTTCGATAAAAGGCTCTTCTGTAAAATAATACGGCTGTGCCTTGAGGCAACAGAAGGAGTTTCGTAGAAAGCGAAAATTGCAGTTTTTGGACACTAACCCAACCTCAGTCATTAAGTTCTTATCAGAACTATTCCATAATGGAGCGTCTTACGGTACGTTAAATTCCTGTAGAAGCGCACTTTCTTCGATCGCGGACTCTAGGATAGATGATCATGCAGATGTTGTTAGATTTATGAAAGGCGCTGCAATCCTACGTCCACCTAGACAAAAATATTCTATTACCTGGGATGATTCATTAGATTAAATTACCTCGAAAATTCAGACACGTCTGAGTTAAAGAATTTACCATTAAAAACAGTTACATTCTTATCATTAGGCACAGCCCAAAGGGCTCAAACTCTACCTAAGAAGAATATTAATAACATCAAAAAAGACTCAGACTACTTACTCATAATGGTATCTGAGTCGATTTAGACTTCAGGCCCAGGCAGGTTACAACCTTGCTTAAGACTTCCAAAGTTTGAAGATAAGTCAAATGTGTGTGTCGTTTCTGCCGTTAAACGTAATATGAAGGCAACAAAAGACCATAGAAAGGAACATAGTTATCTGTTTATTGCTACTACTAGAAAACCTTGACAAGCAGCTAATGCTTCTACAATCGATAGATGGGTAAAGGAATTCTCGGAGACAGCGGTGTTGAAGTATCAATCTTATCGGCACACTCGACAAGACACGTATCAGATAGTTATGATTTTGCGAGAGCTGTATTGAAATAAGTGTATTCTTAGGTAACTGAAATTTTTCACTTTTGTTCGTTCATAAAACATAGTCAAAGTGAACACTCTAAACAACTACGATTGTTTAAATGTAGGGGAGCGAGGATGTAGTATAATTGATAATCAAACGAATTTACCTGTACATGAAGTTCGATTTTAACTATACATAGTCATCGCTCGAGTACATTTATTCCCTACACTTTTCGATGCAGAGTATCATCCCTCCCAGTTTTCAAATGAAAATTATTCAGCAAACAGTTGATCATGCTTCATAACTCTAAAAATAGTAAAGCGGGGTAGGGTCGGGTTAGTAGGTACTTTTCCAAATATATGACTCTCTAGACGTGTGCTAAACCGTAGACCGGAAGGATACTACAATTGTTTAAATGTACTCAAACCAGGACTATGTATAATTAAAATCGAACTTTACGTACAGGTTAGTTCGTTTGATTATCAATTTTTCAAAATAAACCATTCTATTTCAATTCAAGATATTTTTTCTCATTTCAGAGGCTTCGCCCCTTAAATTTGTAATACGTCGCCTTCGGCGTCTGTTCGTGCTTGTCACGTATTGTACTATAAATCGATCTCAGTGATCAAAATTACTTGATCAGTGAAGCATAAAATTTTTTGATCGAATCCCAACAATTTTTATGGAATATTTACACATATGATTCAATCATATATTATCATCCATCGAATGCGAATGTACTTGATAAAATCATAATAAAAGCGTAGTAAAATCAACAATTTTGACAGTGGGTATAAGAAACGCGAATTCTGAATATACATCCATTTATTCCTCTAATACGTTCATTTTACAATTATTTTTCAAGTATTTTGAACAATATTCATACGCTTCCAAGTCATTCTATAATGTTAGGTCTACACAAGTTTATTACAATGGTCACTGTTCTGACAGTAGTTATATGCTGCGATAGGCCTTTCTATAGAATAGAACATTCTTTGAGACTTTCTTGATTATTTATTCTAGTATTAGCCTGAAATATTTTAAGTACAAAAAAAAATTGCAGTGAGACCTGTGTATAGTACAAAGGATTCGAATTAAATCGAGCGCCGAAGCTAATCATACAGGATAATGTAATTTTCGAATAGTCCCAGTTCAATCACTAGAGCTTGATCAAAAACCTTGTCTTTCTAATGCCAATCTACGGATTTCCCAAGGTCCTAATTTTCAGAAATAAATTAATATTCCCAGTCAGAACTTGTATTTCTTCTGAATATTTAATTATTGTTGGACTTATACTGGATTCAGTTGGAACTTTCAGAAAAAAATTGAACATATATCATATTCTAGTTTTCAAACTTACTCGATCTTTCAATCACGAAAATCATACATCGAATTCGTAAACTTATAATTAAGAGTTTAATTGATTAATTGTAATTGGAGGATAATATATTTTCATTCTATGTTCATTATTAGAATGATAAATACGATATTCGATAACTTTTGGGCATAGCTTCATTTTCATTCATCTTCAATTACAGTTTTTCACAGGTGTTCAGCTCAAGTGTTTTTGGATTCAACTACCGATTTGCTGCGCCCGCCTTACGAACTATCTGTACTAGTATTCTTCTACAATATTTTGCAGTACACAAGGAAAATCGCTGTAAAATCCATGTATAGTAGAGTGGAGTTAAATTCGAATCAGCATCAAAGCAAATCATACATGTTATGCGATTTTTGCACAGTAACTGTTCAATTATTGGAGCTTGGGAAAAAACCTTTCCTTTTCAAAAGCCGACCCACTTATCCACTAAGTAACAAACTTCCATGCTCATAACAATGTTGACTCTTTCTAATATGTCATAACTAAATATTACGAACTTATATTACCATAGAAAACCACTTTATTGCGCCAGGTCCAGGATTTGAAAATTTTACGGGTAAAATAAAAAACATAAGAAAAAATCGATTTAATAATGACGAGGCACCAGGAGCTGCTGGATCTGTCTGGGGTCCTTGTACGCGTGATCCGTTTAGAAGTGTGAACCATCGATGGCGAGGTCCATTAAGTACGATTGTATCGCTATTCATAGGAAAATGTGCATGTATATCTGTCCAAGTGAGAAAAATCGATGTATTTTTAATTCGTATTATTCACCCGTAAGGTTCTCTAAAGTTCCATCTAGTCTGAATGCTGTTTAGTCTGCAGAACATATACACCTCTCCCACTTCTATTCCCTCATATTTCAACATTTTTTTCTGTACGTTCCGGGAAGACTGATCATTCGTAATTGAATTTCCGTATATCAACTGCTTGAGACGTTTGCTCCTCGAATTACGATCTAAGTTTGGATATAGGGAGGTAATATATATGCTTACTAGGACGTATCATACGGACATTTCTCGGTGCACTGCTCAGCAGATGAAATTACAAGTCCTTAGTTTAAGTAAGGAAATGTGATGCTTGAAAGGGTAACTGAATACAGTATTAATAGTTGTATATAATATAATTTAGGACCATTGGGGCGAGGCAGTGTTTTTTTGGATTGGATCTTACCTAAATCTAGATAAGAAAAATGCCGAGACTTCAAATCGCCAACACCAATTCTATGTCTACATCTTGATCGAAATCCTTTGCGTCTCCCTAAGAGTAAACGCTATCAGTCTATGTACAACCTCAGAATGATTTGAGGTCTTTTAAACCGGAAATTTCATTAGTGATTCAACGCTCTAAATTCTAGAACCAACGGTTTATTGGAGAGAGCGGTAGGGAGCGTTTCATGC
>WSXT02205449.1:0-18268 GCA_011762715.2 Neuroterus valhalla
AGAGGCGCCATTTTTCACAAAGGACTCCAGGATCGTCAACTTTACACTCTAGATAGTGAAGCTAACCTTCAAATTTTTACACTCCACGGATTGTACGCTACACTATCTAGCGTGCTATCCCATAGTTGAACCTGAAACATGGTCAATCTTACACTCTAGATGGTAAGGTTGATTATCCATTTTTCTCCGTGTAGAGGCAGTCAAACCAAGCACGCCCAACCAAGATGTTCTAAGGCTAACTAGCTTCATCTAACCAAAAGGTGTTCCAAGGCCGACGATCCCGTTGCACGATTTTGTCGTTCTGCTGAGGACGACGCGTGACATCTTGGCTGAGACACGACGCTGACTATCGGAATGAAGAAACCAGCACGAGCCTCTAGAACGCAAGAAAACGGCACATCCTGAAGTAATGCAAAAGCGGTTCCGGAGGAAGTCATGCTAAGAAGAAGATGGTGGTGTCTTGTTGCGTAATAGATGGAAATCACATCCCTAATCTCCATCAACATCACTACACTCTAAAACCTAACACTACTAAGAAGTACGGACCCTTCTCAGTGCCTGTCATCAGATTTTCCCACCATCCCATAAAAAAAGGAAAGAAAAAATTATGTTCAGACACTCAAAATGATAATCTCTGGTAGACAAAACAACTACATCCTTGATAATCAAAACGGCTATCTCTTAGAATCAAATCTACTCCCTCTGATAGCCAAAACGATTATCTCTTATAATTAAAGCGACCATCTTAGATAGTCAAATCTCGATAAGCTGTTGTCTGCATTGCCAGCTCTTTATAATATTCAGGTAAGAAGCTGATCCTGATAATACCAATATTGTAAGTACTTCCTTCAGTCGAAAATAATTGATGATGTAATCTCAATATAACAACTTCAACTCCTATTATTCCAACCCTAACCGCAGAACAATCAGTCTGATTAGACCTCGAGACTTCTACGTTGAGTAGAATAGATTATCATTGATATTTCTGATGCGAATCACAGCAGAAAAAAGCAGGACGTCGATTCGGCTGGAGCTTTACTGGGTAAATGTAGTTGAAAATCCAGTGTATACGTATTTTTTATTTTGATCGAAAGGACCTTAGTTCCCGAGATATTGAGGTTCGAATATTTGACCTTGAGCCGTCCGTGCTCGGCATTGGCGGATTCGAGCCATCCGCGTTTTGCGCTAACGAGTCCAGCCACTCACGCCCAGTAAAGAAGAGTCGAGCGTTCGCAGCAGTGGCTCAAAAGGTATCAAGGTCAAATGTTCAAACCTCGATATCTCAGGAACTAAGGGCCCAATGAATAGAAGAAAAAATACGTATCTAATGGATTTTGATCTAGTTTTACCCTCTAGAGCCTCATTCAAATTGGTATTCCTGATTTTTCGACTACTCCTTGTTAGTGGATGTGGTTGAAGTAGAAAGTGTACATTCTGCTTTGGGGTATCTGACAGTTTGCTGTCCTTGATCTTCCTATTTACTTGCCATAATATTTTATTCGAATAATGTTCCGCGTTGCTTGAACTCAACTCATATCCTTCAAAAATAATGATCGACCGCAGATTATTGGTTACAACCACACGAAATACTATTCACGATAAACCAATTACTTAAATTGCACTTTTCTACAAAAAGGAACCCGGCAAAGCTAGCAATACATTTTTCACAACTATAACACCGAATATGTAAACTGAATAGAGTTCGTCCCTTTGCTTCCTTGCTCTCATAAAACCATCCAAAACATGTTTCCATGTCTCTTTTGAAAATCCACGTACTCTGGATCTTTTATTCTGAATCTCTCCAATCCTTTTCTATCAGCTCATATCATATGTTCTATCTTGATTATCCTATCCCTTTTTATCACCTGCCTTCATTTTTTTCAAATCTCTTATAGTCTAAATTCCTCCCTACCCCTTTCCCTCAATCTCTAGAAGACTGTATCTCCTTTTTTCTCCCAATCGAATTGACTCTTGCATCTTCTTTTCTCCTACTTTCACCTCTTTATTGCATTTTCTCTAACCCTCCTTTCTTTCACTTCATAGTTTTACTTCAAATTGTCTGCGATACAGAACCCCTTTCTCTTATATCAAATTATTCTTTATAAGAACGTTACTTCCTTGAATGACGAATTTGATCTGCCTGCTGTAGTCGCATGATCCTTTTTCTAGATTTTTTCCATTGTTAAAGTATATGAGAACGTGAATAGGAAATAAAAAAGGTCAGTCGTCCTTTCTCTCATCGAGATTCAAGGAGAATTTCTTTCTTTTCTTCATGCGCTTTTCATTTTTCCTTGCTCGGAAATCCGATAATACGTTTCGTGCCACAATTCTGTACGGGCACTCCACCCACTGATAATAAAACAACGGTATTCAAGAGTCTCACGTTACGCATGTACGATATCAACCGGAAGTTTAGCGTGTACGCACGACAAGCTCTGCGTGACGCCATTCCCTTAACATGTTTCAGGTAACCAGACAGAAACCGAAATTAAACCTCGAGTGACGACGAGCACGCTGTTGACAGGGATTGAGGGTTCAAACAGGTGTGCTGATTATTCCACAAGAAAAAGTAGTGAGTTCGCGACAGTGAGTGTCGCGTCCGTTCTGGTCAAGCATTGCAAAAATATCCTTGAAACTTTCTAAAATATATCAAAATCTCTTCAAATCTCTTGGGATACCTACTGATTGTTTGAAGTCCTATGAAATCCCCTAAGATCCGTCTTGAAAATTTTCTTCAAACTAGGCTAGAAAAACCAAGAAATGTCATGGAATTCAATAATCAGCCTTCTAAAGCAATCTTGCAGGAGAAAACTAATGTTCATTTTCTTCTTGCAAACCTTCGTCACATAATTTTGTTTAAAAGCGAAAAATGAGCGTCAGATAGTGTCGCGTGTATTTCGGTAATGCGTTGCTAAACGCGTTTCCACAGCTAGAGAATTCCTCACCCTCGAATTAGGCAAGGATGCAGTGAATCACTCCACGGCCAGCAAGGGCGGGGATGGGCCTTGGAATTTTATCAACTGGAAAAGACCAAATTTGCATAAAATCCGTAAGGTTCCTTCCAGTCCCTGGCATGCTGCCTCCCTTGCTTGTGTGAATGATTCTGATTTAGAGGGGTAAACAAGTACCTGAAGGTTGGAGGGAATTCTTCGAATTTATTGCGCGTCTAGTTCACGCAGAGCGCCTTCATTTTAGTAATTCCTAATGTATAATGTATAATGAGGAAAATGAAAATTAAAAAATGTCATGAACAGAAAACTGAGGCATGAATTTTGTAGTTCTGAGAAGACGGACAGGATATAAATTCCTGCCTTACTGACGCCAAGGCTGCTACGGCTGCAGTAGTTTGCGTCTGTAGCATGTTTCTAGAATGTTGTGAGAGGGTTCCAAAGACGAAGAGATGAGGACTCTTCCTACAAAACCTTAGCATGGACACGAACTACTACAGCTCTATAATGGTTCGTGTCTGCGCTGAGCTTCTAGAAATTTTGGGTAAACAGGCTTTAGGTTGAAGTGCTGACGTCAAATATCCTTTTGAAATAACAAATATAGTTTTCGAAAACCTTCTGAAAACTTAGCATGGACAGGAACCACTAATGAGTGAAATATGCTTGAAAGCCTTTTTGACACAAACTCGTCTGATCTATAGCATAAATTTAATAGCACTAGAATAGGCAAATCCCTACCTTACCCTCGCCAAGACTATTCTACAGATGAAGTGGTATACGTCCGTGCCAAGTTTCTAGAATGTTCAAGAAGTGCCCCTGAGGTGCCATTCAATGATTTTGGGAAATATTAAAAGTTAAATTTGTTGTGAACAACTCCAAGGTCAAAAGGTTCTTGTTTAGAAACTTTGCCCGGACTCCATTTGGCAGCATGGACTCTTTAACACTGAGTACAAAAATAAAGCGTGAATTCCTACCTTACCGACGTCTGGACCGTTTTATACAATTGTACAATTAAAATGGTTCATGTCAGTGCTAAGTTTCTAGAATGTTCAAAAACGGTCCTGAAAAGGCCTTCGAAGGCGCCACTCCACAAAAATAAGTAGGAACTTGCCACTCCACAAAAAATATGCAAGAACGTGCTGCTCCAAACAAAATAAGCAAGAACGTGCCACTCCACAAAAATAAGCAAAAACGTGCCTATTCAGAAATGGATTTCCGTTACACGATTTTACTTTGGTAGCACTGGCATCATCAAAGAAGAATAAATTTTTTAATGATTTTCTCTTCCTCTTGTATAATAATAATCAATTATCTTAACAACTTATTGTCTAATTTTTTGTCTGCAGCATAGCAGAGGTAGAGAGTATCGTTTTTAAAAAAAAATTTAAATATGCCAGTGATACCAAAGTTGAATCGAGTAAACGAATGCATTTCCAAATAGGCACGTTCTTTCACATTTTTCTGAAGTGGGACGTTCCGCCTATTTTTCTGAAGTGGTGCGTAATTGCCCGTTCTTCTGAAGCGGCACGCTCTTGCATGTTCTTCTGAAATGACACGTTCTTGTTTATTCTTATGAAGCAGCAAGTTCTCCTGTTCTGAAGCAGCACGTTCTTCAATATTCTTCTGAAGCAGCACCTTCTTGCCTCAGCTTCTGAATAGTACGCGTAGCAGGCGATATGTTTTTTTATGATGCAATGGAATAATATTGCGCAATCGTGAGAAATGAGATTGGGCGTAGATAACTTGAAGGTTATTTATTATCTCAATTTAGCATTTCAAGGTTATATTTTTATATATTTTTGTTTTATTCAACTGACTCATATCATTTTATGAAGCCATCAATTACATTCTAGAAGCTCAGCATGGACACGAACCACTGCAGCTTTGCAGTGGTTCGTAACCGTGTTCAGCTTCTAGAATGTTCTTTATGACGCAATGGAATGATATTGCGCAATCGCGAGAAATGAAATGGGGCGTAAATAACTTCAAGTTTATTTATTATCTCAACTATCATCGAAAAAGAATCAATTCAAGAATTATTTTCTCTTCCTCTTGTTTATTAATAATTGATTATCTATTCACCTTATTGATCAATTGTTCTGTCTAGAGCATAATGGAGGTAGAAAATATAATTTGTATATTTTTTGTTTTTTAATTAGGCCAGTGCTACCAAAAATAATTCGAGTAAACGAATGCATTTACGAGTAAACGAATACAGTAAACGAATAGGCACGTTCTTGCATCTTTTTCTGAAGCGCACATTCTGTTTGTTCTACTGATGCGGCACGTTGTACCCTGTTCTTCTGCAGCGGCACCTCCTTGCCTGTTCTTCTGGAGCGGCAAGTTCTTCCCTGTTCTTCTGAGACGGCACATTCTTGCATGTTCTTCTGGAGCGGCACCTTCTTGCCTGTCCCCTCAAGCAGTACCTTATTGCCCCAGCTTCTGAATAAGCATGATAGGGCGTTAAAGAGGCGATATCTATTTAGAGATATAAATTTAAAAATGGGATTCAGTGCTGATGCTCCAAATTCTTGATAAGGGAAGCTATTGATCGTGAAGAGATCTCTGTGGTCCCAAGAGGATGTAAATGGGTCGAAATCTTCCTGAAAGTTTATCAGTCAGTTTTAGTGTTTATTCTCAGACCGTGATGTACGATGATTTTCTGGACCTCTCCACCCAGGGAAATTTCTAAAGCCAACCTGTTCATCCGCACCTATTGCTTATCTATCCTAACTCTTTCCTTCGTTCAGGATAGATTCTATTCTAGAATTGGAAGGATCGTTAAGACGTTGTAAGCGAAGTTTGACACTGAGGCCGTTATAATGTCTTACGGAAAGGATTTTGCATCTCATGCAGATCGCATTCAAAGTTTGCAAGGTGTCCCTTGGGAGTATTTGAGTAGTCCAAGCTGGACGTAGCCTTATAGCTAAAGCCTAGTTGGACAGGTCTCTTGAAGTAACAGCGAACCAGTTTAGTTAGCTTGTGGTGGCTGGCATCGCAGTAGAAGTTGGTCCTCAGAGTCACGTCGCTTCATTGTAATTAGGACTCGTCCGACTTGGCTAAATTTATCCCACCATTCGGCCATCTTTGGATTCAGAGGAGGCAATTTTCGCTCCAAGTTAGAGATGCGATGGGGAATGGCAGAGCAGACATTTATCCGGAAGCCACGTAAGGGGCTCTATCTTCAGCATCGTTTGTTCATCGGGAACAAATAGAGCCCACGACTTCTGGAAACTTCTCAGTTCTCGGTTGAATCGTAGGGGATGAGATATTGCCTGCGGAAATATCTCCTTATCTAAGGCCACTTATCGTGGTTAATCAGAGAACGTGCATATTCCAACTTCTTCCAAGTTTGATGATCCAATAGAGAGAAAGGGAAAATGAGCATGAAAGGGCGCAAAGTATCGTTTTGCGTTCAGAGACAAAAAGAATGACATCTAGTGCAGCTTCAACGAAAAATCATCATTAAATATCGTGTATTTTATGATACCCATTGCTTCCGAGAAGTTGAAACCACGGTAACTTTTCTGATACCTAAAATCAATATCCGTCAGAACATAAATTCAAACGTTATAGAACCTGTTATGCTTTTTCTCCCATTTCTTCCAGAGAAGAAAATCTGTTTCTGAGCTTCTTTCCATCAATCTTCGGTGGCGAGCGACAGGAAATTATTCTTGTTTTCCAATCAAAGAATATGCTTTCGTATGGAAAAAAGAAAATAAAAGAATAGAGAAAAACATTCACAAAACTATTATCGCATAGAATCTGCATTATAAATATACTTTCCTTCGCAGAAGATTGTAACCAATGGATATAAATTGCTTCATATATCAGGAAAACTTTCATGTACAGCAGAGGACACAAACGATTTAATTTACAATCAAATCGTGAGCTTTTCAAATGTTCGTAATGTGCTCTTCGCCATCAATTTTCCGCACACCATAAACATTTTCGACCCTTCCCACAAAGAATTGCAGACTCTCTAAATGAGCGTGTCACATCTATGCAGGAGACCATAAAAACGTTAAGCAACGTTATTTATTCGATGCACGCGTATCGCTATTATGACGGTGCCTCACTTCCGGGTTTTGTTGGGTATTGTTGTTGAAGATGTAATTCAGCGGGACATTGGGGTACCGTCTGCAGCTTAATTTCCATTGGAAGCACACGCGATTAACTGAGAATTTGGTCAGGGGAGTAGAAAACTGCAAAAAACTGAAACTTTTAATTATAGATCATCATAGACAGGCGAGTTTGTAGTAGAAAGCATCGCTCATAAAAGAGTTACGTAGCGGGATGGTTGCGTACCCAGAGGTTGACCGGAGAGTCGTAGAAACAGAAGAGATGATATGATTTCATGAATGGCCCCTTATCCGTTTATCAATAAAAAAGAATGGAATTAAAAACTTATTATTTGCTTCGCTCTAGGATTAATCAATTTGGAAAATCTACTTACAACCATAAATTTTCTGAAAAATTGAGATTGCATTCGATAATGAAAAGTTCAATTAGGAACAGAACACCATTTGTTCTGAATATTTCGATATCTGTTTTTTTTCTTATTGCAAAAGAATCAATTCGAGCGGAAGGGGTGGAGTGTATCGGATGCTTTACTAGAGCAGAAGTAACAATCATAGCTTCTGAAGCGATTTTAAAGCAGAGAGTGCAATCAGTACATTGATTGCAAGCCTCGATTATGAATTTTTTTCCTTTAGAATGAAATTCTGGACGAATTGGAGGCTTATTAATGCAAGAATTGCAAAATAACCCATATGAGAGGTTAAGCATATCCAACTTTGGATTCCTGTTACAGACATGTTACCGACATCGAAAAAGAGTTGTTCTAGAAAACCTTAGCATGGACACGAACCACCACAGCTCTGTAGTGGTTCGTGTCCGTTTCCTGTAGTTTTTTATTCCTCTGACCAAATGTTGGGTGAGGAAAGTAGGTGGACGATCAAATGGAGGGATGTGTGAGGAGAAAAATTTTAAGGAAATGATAAGCAAGGATATGAGAGGAAGTAAGGAGAAATTGGAGATAAGAAGGAGTGAGTGGAGGGTAAAAAGTAAGAGGATAAGGGAAGGTGGGAGACGGTTGAATGAAGGAATGTGTAAGGAGAGGAATTGAATAGCAATCATAGGAGGGAATATGAGAGGAAGTTAAAAACCTAATGGGGGGGGGGGAGCGAGACGAGAGGGGAAATGAGATGGAGTAAGGGGAAGGGGAAATATGAAGGACTATACCACGACTTGATAGGCTACTGGAATAGGCTACCTAACAGGCCTTCTTTTGTTGGTTTCTGCTACCTACTTTCTCTGATTGTTTAAAAATAGTTTATTTATGCTTTTTTTATTACTCCCGTGCATGAAGCTTGATGATGCCAAGTATAGTAAAAATATCTTCACGGCGAAAAGTCAAAAAAGAAGAATCGAATTTTCTTTGCTATATGCATTAAAATGAATGTTGAAGTAGAAAAAGTAAAAAAATAAGGGTAAAAGAGAGGAGGAAAAAAAAGATAAGCGAAAGTACCAGGAAGTGAGGAAAGGGGGTGGAAGGTCAAAATAAGGGATGTGTGAGGAGGGGGATTGGAAAGAAATGACAGGAAAGGATATCAGAGGAAGTGAGAAGAAATTAGGGTAAGAAAAAGTGAGGGGAGGGAAAAGAGCAATTAATAAGGGAGGGTGGAGGACAGTCGAATGAAGGGTTGTGTGGGGAGAGGAATCAAATTGGAATTATAGGAGGGGATATGAAAGGAAGTTGGCGGGAATATAGGTAGGGAGAGAAAGTGAGGGGAAAGTAAAAATAGGAAAAGGGAGAGTAAGGAGAAGGAAAATGCGAATGACTATACCGCGACTTGATAGGCTACTGAAAACGGTTACTTAACAAGCCTTTTTTGTTGGTACCTGCTAACTACTTTTCCTGAATGTTTTCCTCTAATAAATTCATGAGGTACTCTTCACTTATTCGTCAATCAGGAAGTTTGATTTCAATGGTCTGTTTGGTATTTGGTTCTTGTAGCGAACCCCGAAGTAATTGTGCGTGAAAACGGTCGACAATCGAACTGATGCTTCACGCGTCCGCCGTCCACTCACTAAATTAATTTTCTCTCAACAGTTCATTACACTCTCCAACTGTTGAAAGGGATCCTTTATTAAAATCAGAGTGAGTGTAAAAATCGTTCAATCAAAATAAAACATTCCCAAATTACATTGAATATTGCTAGATGTTGAGTTTTTGATCAGAGTAAATAATACGCAGATGGTATATTTTGATCTACTGATCTGTGAGATCAGTCGATCAAAACATACCATCTACGCATCATTCCCAAATTATTCTTTTATTCCAATAAAAATTACAGTTTCCGGAAAAAATTTTCTTGTACTATAATCACTGTAGGTGTTGCGATATTTTTAAATCTCATAAGAAAAACAGAAACGTCAGAGAGTTTCCGAAATATCGGGGTTTGAAAATTTGACCTTGAGAGCTCCGCTCAGGCCCGGGCTGCCAACTCAGCAGTAGTTTTACGCCAGGAGCCTGGGCTCGACCCGAGTGCTCAAGGTCAAATATTCAAAGCTCGATATCCCGGAAACTGAGGCTCATTAGATCCTAAGAAAAAATACGCATCTAATAGATTTTCACGAACATTCGGTCTGTGAAGCAACAGTCGCATCGGCTACTCGCATTTCAATTTCTCTGGTTCTTTTTCCTCCTAAGGCCAAAGAATCATCCAAGTGTCTTATTTATGAGCAACCAAATGGTTTCAATCTTGTAAACTTTGGGATCAAAACAGAGTGCGAGGAAGCGATTAACAAACTTCCGGGATGCTCTCATATGTTCTCCACAATTTAAAGGGTAGTATCGACCTTCATGAGATAGGGAGACGAAAGCGCTAGAGAAATACGGAGGATGGTGAGAGGACAGAGTTAGAAATGATGCGAGTTGTCGAGTTAAGATAGATAAAGCTCGTGAGGAGCTCGTCAGTGGCCCTGGAGGGTTAAAGTTGAAACCAGCTTGCGAGATGTGGAGTTTAGGGGGTGGTGAAGAAGGACTGGTTGGGGGGGGGGGGGCAAGATTGCGATGATGATTACACAAAGGAATCACGCATAATCCTTCCAAAAGAGATTTTCTGATGGTAGCTGAAAAAAGCTCTAGCTCCAGCGAGTACTGATTGAACCCAAAATTTATTTTCTTCCCGGCATTTCATAACTTCCGGACGATTTTCCCAAGTTTGATGATAACCTGACTAAGAAGACTCAAACAGGGGAAGATCAGTTTAAGATTTTACGAGATTTCAAGAGCTCTCCCATTGGAGAGGTTTCGGAATAGCGTTCATCTTCTCGAACGACGAAGCTAAACTTGCGGGTCCGAAAAGGCTTCTGTGCTACGGCTTTAAAAATGAATCACTAGAGTCGTTATAAAAGATATTGAATTTAGAATTGAATCTGTTCGCTGCTCATCACAAACTACGGAAGCTTCCCTTTTTCCTGCATATTGACGATTCTTCTCAACCAGGAACTCGGAGTAAATTGAATAAATATAAAAATGGAAAAATGTACACGATACAAAATTTTTAGCTCTTTTTAGTGATATCTTTTCTGCTCTCACAGAGTTTATACACCAAGCTTTCTGCCTTACCGGATATAGTATATTCTAAAGCTCAAGTGGTTCATGTCCTTGCTAAGTTTCTAGAATGTTTTTTTTATAGTCATACAGTCAAAATGCATAAGTTTGAAAATTGAGAATTGTTTAAATAGTTGTCATGTTATTATAACTTCAATAGAGCATTTTTGGTCAACATTTGAAATATTGTGATCTTTAATTTATCTCTTATCTAAAGTTCTAATGCATACTTAGTTCTGAAACTGTCTAGATTCTATACTTTCTAATGATTGAATATCGAAGTTTTGTAACGTACCTGATAAAGTTGTTTTTAATTTGAATCAAGCGTTTTTGTTCAAAATTACTAATCTTATAATCTCTCATTTGTTTCAAATATGAGTTTTTATAAATGCTAATGGAACCTTCTAGAAACTCAACACGGACATAAACCACTCTATCTCTATACCTTTCTCTGAATCGGTAAGGTAGAAATTGTTTCCGAAACGCCTAAGCTATTCACGCTCTTATAATTAGAAACAAATAATAATCATCAATTAATATTGTTAAAGGAACTTTAGATGAGGGTTTGGATTGGTTTGGATCAGTATTCAGCGATTCTCATTTGTCACGAACGTAAAATTCGCATCGCGAGTTGTGCACTATCTTCCCCACTAATGGATATGACCATAAATCTTCAGGGTGCCCCATTGATCGGTGCAACACAATAGTACTTGGTTTAGAATATGCCAGCAATAGCTGTTTTATAGCGTCACGATTTACGATTGGAAGTCGCGCAATTCACTTATACTTCTCAATAGTTGACCAAGGACTCTCCCCTGAGGCGATCCGGGCAAGTTGTAAAAGAACTTTTTTTGTACCTGCAACAAAAAAGAGAGCCAATTTATTACGGGAAGTTTATTTGATACGAATGGAAGAAGAACACGTGGAAAATACAGAGAAGGGATATTCTAGAAAATAAAAATTTAGAGAAAGAGGAATCGATTGCTTCATTCGAAGAAGCCTAATTTAGAGGTCTCTATACCTTACTTCCCCTTACTTCCCCATTTCTTTCTCATTTCTCCTATTACTTCATTTTAATTCACCCTTCACACCTTTCTCCTCATTTTCCTCTACTCACCATCATTTATCCCAAGATAACCTTCCTTTATTAAACCAATTTCCTTCTCCTAAACCCTCACTAATAGTCATTTCCCCTTACTTCCTCTTGTTTGACACATGTCTCTATACTTTCTCTTATACCCTTTCTTCACCTGCCTTTGTAACCAATGCTACCTCTTCTTTTTTCACACTTCTCCTTTTTAATACGATGGACGGACATCCGATCCAACTCCCCTCCTTCTTCACTGATATCTCCGGTATTATTCCTTTCCCCCCTTAAATCTTCTGCCAATTCTCCTTCATTTAACTTTTTTACCTTTCTCCTCATTTTTCTCTCCTGTCGATCATTTCCCTTAGGATAACCTTCCTTTATTACTATACTTTCCTCTCCCCCCCCCCCCTTTAATCAAGAGTAATTTCCCTTCACTTCCTCTTCTTTCCCTCGTGTCCTGGTACTTTCTCTCATAGCCCTTTCCTCATCTGTCTTCATACCTCAGCTACCCCTTTCTTCCCGACACTTTCCCTGCTTATACGACGGACAGATAGAACATTCAAATTCCATCCCCTTATCTTGCCCGTATGGCGCTTTCCCCGTTTACCTTCTCTTCCACTACCCCTTAATTCAACTATCCTACCTTTCTCCTAATTTTTCCCTTCTCTTCCTTAGTTCCCCGCAGATGACCTTACCTCATTAAACTTATTTCCTCTTACCCCCAACCCTCTTCGAGATTAATTTTTCCCTTACTTCCTCTTCTTCTCCTTGTGTCTCCATACTTTCTCTCATAACCCTTTCCTCACCTGCGTTCCTTATCCTTGCCAACCCTTCTCTCCACACAATTACCCTCTCTTATACGACGGATGGACACCCGGTTCAATCCCCTCTTCCTTCACCAATCTTCCCGTATTACCCCTTCCTCCTTCGTGGCCTCTCACACTCCCTACTCATTCACTTCTCCTTCCTTTCTCCCCATTTTCCACTCCTTTCCATCATTTTTACACAGATAACCTCCCCTCATCACCATAATTTCCTCTAACCTCCACTCCCTTTTTCCTTCATCCCTCCTAACTTACTTTTTTTGATCTCGTCCCCTTACTTTCTCTCATCAGCTACCCTTACTTCCCTTAAGTACCTCCAGTACCCCTCATTTTTCTTACACTTGCCTCTCTCGCGAGACTCAGTGTTCTCTTGAATTTGGAAAAATTAGATAAAATTTAGAGGAATACCAGGTAAAATTCGAAGAATTTAGTACACGGATTCATAAAAATTGAAAGTGAATTCAGAACATGTCAAAAGAGATTTGAGTATATTGGAATGAATAGACAAGAATTCAAGAAATCAATATTAATTCCAGCGAAGTTGGTATAAATTAGGGAGAATTCAAGGAAATTTAAGAGACTTTGAAGAACTTTATAAAAATTTTAGTGAACGCGCCAAAATGAAATCAATTTTGAAGTAACATACAGGAATCCATGGCGAATGAGAAAAATTCGGAAGATCCATATAATTGAGAGAAATTGAGGGATTCAGATGGATTCAGGGCAGGTTAGAATAATTCCAAGAAAATTCAAAATAATTCAGGTTGAATTTCCAATTATTTCGAATATATCCTGAAGCCTTCAGAGAGAACTAAACAAAAATTGTAAAAATGATCGAATTTCTATCAAACTTAAGAGAAATTTACAAAAATATTGGGGAAAATGATTGAAAACATCAAATTCGGGGTAAATCGGAAATCGAGTAGAATGGAGTGGATAAAAAAACAATCCAGGGTAAATGAAAATGATTTGAGGGGATTCAAGAGACTCAAATAAAATGCATTGGAGTTTGAATGAATTGAATCAAATAATAATCAAATCAGAAAGTTCAGAATGAATTTTGAAAAAAATTCAAAATATTCACAAAGTTCATTGAGTCCATCATATTTGAGTTGATTTTTGAGAAATCCAAGAAAACAGGAACGTAAGAATTGGATTCAGAAGAATCGAAGTGTATTTGGCAGAATCCAAGTGTATTCATAAGAATTCAAACAGATTCAAAATTCAGGATGAATTCAACCAAATCTAAGTGAAATTAAAGAAAGAAAAAGTTTTTTAAATTAAAAAAAATTGCCTCCAGTTCATGAGATTTGGTTGAAAAAATAGTAAAACTTCCGTGTGATCAAAAGTAGGATTGAGTGAATTTAAGAGAACTCAGAGTGAATCCAAATAAGTTCGAGCAAATTTGGAAGACTTGAGGTGAAATTTCCAAGAATTTGAATGAATTGGAAGGAATTCCGAAGATCGAAAATGTTTCGAAGAAATCAGTAGAATTCATATGAATTCAGTAGGATTCGAGTAAATTCAGCAGAATTCAAGTGAAAAATAAAATTATTTCAATAGAATTGAATCGGAAAATGAAAAAAAAAATTAGGTAATTCTATTATATTCAGTATATTTGGAGTGCACAGAATTCAGGAAGAATTCAACCGGATCTGAGTAAAATTATGGAAAAAAAATTTCAAAAAATTCCTAAAAATTGCCTTTACTCCATGGAATTTGGTTCCGTGTAATCATGTAGGATTGAGTGAGTTTAAGGGAATTCAGAAAGAATTCAAACAGATTGGAGCGAATTTGGAAGACTTTAGGTAGAATTTCAAATAATTGGAAAAAATTGGAGAATATTTGAAATATTCAAAAATTTTCAAAGAATTCAATAGAGTTCGAGTAGATTCAGCAGAATTCAAGGAAATTCAAGAGGAAAATGATATTTCATAAGAATCTGAGTGAATTTAATGAAATTACTTCAACAGAATTAAATCCGAAAAGATAAAAAATAAAATAAAAAAATCAGCTCCAGATTCAATGAATTCCCCACAGATCTTAAAACGTAAGAAATATATTAAGCAGAATTCAAGTGAATTCACAAGAATTCAAAAAGATTTAGAATTAATCCCGAATGACTTAGGTTGCTTTTTGAATGAGTCGGAAAAAACTTGAAGATCGAAATATTTTACTGACTTTTGTAAAAACTAAGCAAATCTGAAAGAATTCGAAAGAAATTAGAAAAAACCAATAAAATAAGTAAAATTTGAGTGGACTTAGGTAAAACCTTAGGATAATAGAAAAAATGTAAAGAATTCAAATTTATTGAATTCATTCAGTTTGAACTGAATTAAGACGGATTCGGGAGATTTCGTGAATGATTCAATGGAATTCCGAATATGTAATTGAAGGTGTGGTATTTGTAAAATTCAGAAGGGGACAATGAAACTGTAAAATAATTAAAAATATTTCAAACAATGAAACAAGATTTAGGATTCATCAATAATAATTCAGGTTGAATAGCAATCAATTCAATATTAATTGGGAAGAATATATACTTGAATATACTTGAATATAATAGGGGCCTGTTTTAATTAATTGAAAAAAAAGAGTGATTGAAGTGATACTTCTACTTTAAGAAAAACAATGGTGACTCCATCTGAAGAGAGTAATTAAAAAATATTTGAAAAGAAAGTGTCTCAATGAGAGTGTGAGGCCCTGATACTTGCGGTGTATAATTCTGCGCTTGCACCCACCTTGCTGTATGGTAGCAAGACTATGCATGCGATTCCTGCGAAGCATGTGCGGTATTATGCAATTCCTGCGAAATGTGTGCGGTATAACACTATTGAACAAAGCAAGTAATGGGTACATTCTTAAGGAATGTGATGTAGGAAGAACATTGTTCATAATAATCACTCATTATTTAACAATGCTATAAGACATGCAAGCATAATTCACTAAGTCAGTGAACTAAACTTGAATGTAATTTCTCTTTCGCATTTCACTTTACGAAATGATGCATATCATTCTCTTATTAGCTCCGCGTGCATTTCACATACAATTTGGGCTTTGAAACTGAAAATCACTTTAATTAGTCGACAAGTGTTCAACGATAGTGCAACATGCATAGTAGTTGAGTATATATCTTATGAAGCTGGAAACTAACAAACTCGATGTGTTGCGCTGTCTCGTCATTCGAAGTTGATATAATTGCGCGCAAACTCAAATTGTTTGATAAGCTCTTCAGAAAGATTTATGCTAATGAAGCATCCAGGAATTGTAGGTGTCTGGATTCTTAGTTGTTAAATAAATGAAAAAATCATTGTTTAATAGTTTATACAAAAAAATTTGTATCTCACACCACAGTGACGCTCCAGTATAGCAGGCAAGCGTATGTACAACGCTGCAGCACGTTTAGCCGGTACGGGGCGCAGAAATACTCGGCGAAAGTGAATTTCATAAAAAAAATATCATGATCGAGTAAAATGTGTCCAAGTAACTATGGGAATAAAAAAATGCATTTTTGAGAAAATTTCCCAATTGCATTCAATTTCTAGGAAATTTTGCAAACATCCGATTTCCTAAAATTTAATATTTTCAACCTTGTATCATTATACATATTTTATGTATTCGAATTTGATATCTTGTTCAAAATTTCTTGTATTTTTGAAGAAAACTGTTTTTTGGATGGAAATTTAAAGATTTGGTTGAAAATTCCTCTTCTTAGTTAAAAAAAGAATTCGAAGGAGATTCGCTTCTTTTTTCAATGTGAAATCTTTTCCGTTTGGGAAATCTTCTATTCTGTTGAAACTTGTCTCATTATTATTATTAATATTATTATTATTATTATTTTGGATCGAACATTAAACTATTTCGGTGAATATGATATATTTGATCCAGAATTGACTTCTTTAGTAAGACATTTATGCATTTTTTCAAAAAATCGTTTTTTGGTTCATACTTGATAGATTTTGTTAAAAACATCAATTTTTTGTTCAAAATTCGTTTAATTTCTGGCGAAGGGGATAATTTTTCAAAATAAAATTTCTATGCTTCTTGAAAAATTCCTACTCTCGGTTTATAAAAGCAATTTTGTGAAAATTTGATCTTGCTTGAATGAAAAATATTTTTTGGGTCGATATTCACAAATTCGGTTGGGAATTATGCCATCTGCTTCAAAATTGAAGATTCAACAATTTCCTTATGAAGTCGTTTTTTGGCTGGGAATTCGATCACCTTGGCAAACATTGATTTATTCACCTTCTGCCTTAAATTTTGGATATTTCCTTTTAATTTTGTTTCTTTTTTTCTACAAATTTGTTTTCAACTGGATATTTCATCGCTCCATTTTAAGTTGAAAATAATATATTCTGGTTAAAAATTGAAATACACAGTGAAAAATGTATGAATTTTTTTGAAAAATCATTTTTCCGAAGTTCATCATTTTCGTTAAAACGTGAATACTTTCTTTGGGATTAGTTTTTTTTGTGTGTAAGGATTGATCTTCAAGAAAAGATTTTAATGTTTAGTTAAAAATTCCTCTTTTTGTTTCGAAAAAACAATTCGAAGAAAACCAGTTGAAATCAGTTTGAATAAGAATCCTTTTTTGTTTAGAAAATCATCTATTCTGTTGAAACTTGTTCCATTATTATTATTATTATTCTTAAAATTACTATTAATATTATAATTATTCTTTTGGGTCGAACCTTAATCTATTGCAGTGACAATGAGATATTTGGTCTAGAATTCACTTTTTTAGTGACACACTGATGCGTTTTTTCGGAAATTTGTTTTTTGGTAAAAAATTATTCTGTTTCGTTAAAAATATAAATTTTTTTCAAAATTCATTTATTTTTGGGGGAAAGGGATAATATTTAAAATTGAAATTTCAATGCTTGGTAAAAAATTCCTATACTCTCGGTTTAGAAAAGCAATTTCGTGAAAATTTGTTCTTGCTTGGATGAGAAATATTTTTTGGCTAAACATTCACCAATTTTTTTGGGAATTCTGCTTTCTGCTTCAATATTAAAAAATCAAAAATTTTTTTATAAAGTCGTTTTTTGGTTGAAAATTCGACCACTTCGTCAAAAATTGGTATATTCGCTCTTCGTTCAGAATTTCAAATATGGTTTCTTTTTGTTTGGAATTGTTTTTAACTGAAAATTGTATGGCTTCATTTGGAGATAAAAATTGATATATTTTGGTTAGAAACTAAAATATTTGGTAAAAAAATAGATGTATTTTGTTGGAAATATAAACAATTTCTTTGAAATGCGCTGTTTCTTTGTCAAAAATCCCACTTTTTGGTTACAAAAAACAACTTTGCTAAAAGTTGTTGCTTTCCCGAATAAGAAATATTTTTTGGTTAAACAGTCAATTATTTTCTTCAAAATTCGACTTTGTAAGTTGCTTACAACCCGAATTTGTTTTCCATAGTTGCGCAATATCATTCAACGACTACAACGTCATCAAAAATATTCTAGAAGATTAGCACGGACGCGAACTACCACAGCTGTGGAATGTTCTCGATGTCGGTAAAATGTCGGTAACAGGAATCTTGGATCTTATACTGATTTTAGGTATAAACTGACAGCTCCTTATTTATAAAAGGGTCCTTGAGTTTGACAAAGGGTCCAAAAAGGGCTATTTATGAGATCTTTACCAGGAAAAGACCAACGTCGAAAACACATAAGCAACGGCGAGAACTAATACACTTACCCCTTGGACGGGCGCCTCTCGAGTTAGCGCCAATTTCTCGGCTGTTCATGCTTGAGTGATTCTGTCCCTCCCTCCGACC
>WSXT02205460.1:0-18267 GCA_011762715.2 Neuroterus valhalla
TGAACTTGTTTACGCACACACTCTCGGATATCTAACGCGTGCTTGTGATTGGTTATTCTTTATTGTTAATAACTTGAAAATTATCAACTTGGCAAAAAAACTTCATTATTATTTTCGACTCCATTTTTTTTTTGAAATCCAAAAATCCAAACTTGTATTTTGAATACCAGGACACCCTGTATATATATTCAAGTATATTTTTATTTTTGTACACGGTGTGCACCTGTTTTTCAACATTCGATTACCTGAATCAAAAATTGAGATCTTGAAAATTTGCTTTCTCCACTACTATTTCATCCGTTTTTCCTAAAAAAAGTGTGTGTTCGTATAACACACACCTACTCTGTGTTTTCGATCGAATATTTCTAGCTTTTAGAACTAACTCTTATAACTTAACCTCTAAACAAAAACCAAAAAGTTTCAAATTGGATTTTCCCTTGTTTGATGTTGAAATGGTGTTGGTGATGTTACCGGTATTTATCAGATCTGCGAATACTGCGAATGCATAATTACTCTGAAGTGAATTAAATTTACGTCACTCGAGAACCGAAATAGCAAAAGTGAAGTGTCTCAGTATCAAGGGTGATATTTAATCAAGAGATTTCCCTTTAACGATTTCCCGCCTGATTTCCCGAGAAATTACGTGGAATGCTCGGAAACATTATATACCTTGCATCTTCACGCATATTCTCTCTTGACTGGGAAGATTCGTAAAGTAAGAAAATCAACCTCAAAATGAAACACAGCGTCAGACCGTCTATGGAGGATAAGAAACCGGTTGGCTCGAATAAAAATTGGCAAGCCTTACCATGGATTATTCAGACGTAAATATTTATCACAGTAAATGTAGATGTGCAGGCCCTGATCGATAGCGTTTATGATTAAACTCAAAACTAAATCTTCGAACTAAATATAGAGTATGGACAAGCAGAAATATGTGCGTATTGAAGAAATGAAATTGGCAAGAAAGGATAAAAAAAAAAAGTTTCGAACACTAGAAAAAAAGGGATTCAGATCCTACCAGTAAGTAATTTCGAAAGGAGGGTTCGTAGTATTGTACGAGAATTCAGGAAATATACTTTTTGAGGAATTTCGAAGTGACACGTCTTCTACTATAAGAAATTTTTGACCTGCAGACGTATTGAACCTTGTAAGCGATCTCCTTTGCCACTTCTTCTCTGTAAGCTATTAGAGTTTAATGAGATTAGTAGATTTAACTGCTATTTATATGGACATGTCTTGCTCGAATCGGGATCTGAAGACACATCTATAAATCTCCTTCGCTTTTTAGGACACAGGAGAAGTATTTATGGCTGGCACTTCATATTCTGAAGTTTGAACTTGATATTTCCGTCTTACGGACCAAACAAAATAGCTAGTGCACGCAACAGGTTCTCACGTGCACCGCTCGTTCTCGCGAGCACCATGCAACGTCACAAGACGCGTATTCTATCCTGTGCACGCATATCCGAACTGTCAGGGCTTTTGTTTTCTCTTACCATCTTTAAATTTCATAGTTTTCTCATCTTTTTACTCCTTCCTATTTGGGTCTTTTGTATCGCCCCTCTTCACTCTGGACCTAATCTCTTTTATGCACACTTGGACGTTTTTGCTTTCGCCTCCCATTTTCAGCTGTTTTTCAAATTACATGCTCTCTTCACTTGCCGAACTACTATTTTCTCTCTAGTAAATTCTTCCTTCAGCATATTACCTGGACAACCACCTCAAGAATCATTCATTTAGACTTTCCTCTCTCTTTTGCTCCTCCGACCCACATATTTCTACTCCATAGCAAACGACTGCTAACACTGACACATCAAACATTCATGTTTGTATCTTCCAATCATCCTTCAACCTTCTCTCACCTATGCTCCAAACTTGTTCCAATATTTTACTCGCGCACTCCATCATTTTTCTAACTTACAGCTCGTTGCGTCCCTCTGCTTCAAACCGAAACCCTAAGTAATAGAATTCCTTCACTAGTTCAATCGTTCCTCCGTTGAACCTCAACTTGTACTCTATTTCCTCTCTTCTACCCCTAAAGCACATTATCTTGGTCTTACTAACGTTTACTGGTAAATCTTTCCCTTTTTCGTGCACCTTCTTTTTTACCGTTTTCCCTTTTCCCTCTTGACATCAAACTCAAATCTCTTTCATCCTATGCTAACAGAACCCCATATCCGCTTCCTATGATCGTACCTGCTTTACCTTTCTTCTCTAGGTTTTCCTCTAAATCTGGTAGCATTGTACTAAAGAGTAGCGGGTTCAATGGACAAACTTGATTGAGTCCTTTTCCTGTCCGGGATTCCGCCCCTTCCGCATTTCCACCCTCACTTTGAATCAAGTCACCACAAATACTTCTTTTATTCTTTTTATCATCTCTTTATCTACTCTCCTTTCTTCCATTGCCTGTCATAACACCCTTGGACCAGGGGAGGCTGATATTATAATGATTTATCCTACACATATAGTAAGCGATCAAGATAGTTGGACTTGGAAGGTGCAGCTGCACTTCCAAAACAAAACCTCAATGCGGCAATGGCTTAATGAGACCAACAATAAGAATCCAGGTCTCAAATACCCTAGTATTTACGAAAGATCAGTTAGGGAGATTATACCAAACTTAAAGTTCGAAAATAAAAACGACAATGAAGGCTTTGGAACGTCTAACAATACACTCTTTTGGGACAATCAAGATTCACATCCATATTCAGAAAATCAAGATGCTTTTGGACACTGCTGACAAATTAATAACAAAACTCCTGACCACGATACTTTGTCAGGAAATCACACGCAATCTTGAACAGAATCCGACGAACCCTTACAGAGTATGGATACAATAGATTCCTGAACCAATTTATAAAAAAAAGAGGAAGGGCAAGAATTTCAAGGACTAGTTTATATCCGTTAACTCATGGTTCTTTCAAACGTAGGAAAGTAAATCTAGAACCTTATTGATAAAAAGAAGGAATGAATCACGGAATAGACATTCGACCCAAGTCGATCTCATGGAGAGTTTACAAAAACATTGCCGAATTTCTAATAATAACATAGAAAATCGCGACCGGAGAAGGTTTTGTAATCCAACATTACCAAATTTAGGTAATAGTGAAACGATAGAGGACAGAAATATTCCCAAGCAAAACAAATCACACAGACTCTCGGCAACGAGAAACAAGCCAAACAAAAGTTATAGAATCCATGTTGATAATACAGATATAGATTACGAAACTGATAGTCAAAAAAATAATGAACGATTCCAGCTTCCTATTTTCCTCCTGGAATGATACTAGCTCATTTCCAAATTATGAGCGAGCGATTGGCCTTTTAAATTATGCAATAATAAAGAAGACTATCCAGCTTATTTCGTGGCAGAATTGGGAGATTTGAGAGATTTTATGAAATAAAAGACTGCGATATTTCAGAAAATTTAGATACATTATTATTGGGATTTCTTAAGGCACTAGTCTCGAATAAAAAACAAAAAAACCCATAATTCAATTTCCAGCATGAAAAATGGGAAACATTCTGGAAAATGATTATAATAACCAACAGAAACAAAATTCCCTAAAACAAAGTTACAGCAAAACAAAAACAAAAATGGTAAATTCCATTCCAATTTAGCAAAACAATACAAACGCGAAATCGGATAATAAACTGGATTCAAGTTTACAGAACGCAAGCGTAAACGAAAATACAAACAACACCAATTATTACCGTTGTAAATTAGCAGAACATATGAAAAAATCCTCTCGGATGACTATAGTCTATGACTATGGAGATAGTGGAAGCAGTTACTGCGAATCCCAAACTATCTCAAAAATAAACAACTACCAAGATTAATAAGGTTGCTTATACAGGAAATAAGCAGAAGCCTCCGAAAGCAAATGAGATAACTGAAGTAAAAACCAGAAACGATTGGCCTATTTGCAAAAATGAAGCGATTATACTTGACAATATAGTTTAGGAAAAAGAAACGGAGGAAATTGTTGTTCTTTAGGGAATTGTGGGAGCATTGTTGAACCTAGCAGTAGAGAACAAACCCAATTAGAAAAACTGCTAGAAAATGATGTAAATTTTCAAAATGAGGCGACTCATATAACATTACCCAAAAAACATGTTTAGAGACATGGCCCCATCAAACACCGATATTTACACGAGAGCCCCAAAAATAGAGATAAGAATTCACGAAACTGTTGATAAATTTTCAGAACAGAGCATCGTAGAGCTTTCTGTTCCGAATTGTCGAACCCGATAGTCGTGATTAAAAAACCAGGTGAAGACTAAAGATTTTACCCTGATTCCATAATGGTGATTAATATTTTCCTTGACAAAATAAATTAGGGCAATTTAACGATGAGTCCAGACGAATATGAGTTTCTTAGGTTCAAAGTAAACGAAAAAGAACTTCAAGCACACGAGGATAACATCCAACTAATCTTAGAATTTACTAAACCAAAGAACATTAAGCAGTCACAACGCATTATAGGGGTGTCAAGTTGGTACAGGAAATTCATTCCACACTTAGCAAAAATATTAGAACCACTTAATATGTCATAGGATTGGGGATTAGAACAGGAAAAGGCCTTTCGAAGATTGAAAGATCTTCTAATAGCAGCACCGATCTTGACATGCTCGGACTTCACAAAACCTTCCCACCTTGAAACTCGCGTGAGTAATATGGGATTAGGACCTGTACTTACTCAAAACATGGATAGAATAAATTATATAGTCTCGTACGCAAGCAGAGGCTTGAATCGTGCCAAATTTTGGTACCCAGCCTCAAGAAGAGAGTGCATAGCCGTTGTTCGAGCCATACGAGAATTTGGATCATATCGAGAAGGTTATAGTTTTAAGGTAGAAACATACCACTTAGCGCTAAAGTGGCTCCATAACCTGCAAATCCCTCTGGAAGAGTATCCAGATAGGCTTAAGAACTTCACGAATAAACGCAAAACGCCTAAATACTGTCTTTAGACACACCCAACAGAAGGCTATAACCGAACAATCGAACACATCATTGAAACACATTTAGATAATGATCACTCAACTTGGAACGAACACATAAACGATTTACAGTTCGCTATCAACAAAAATCAAAAATCGTCGATTCAGTTTAAGCCAGCCTTCTTATACCTAGGTCCCGAATCGGAACCAGTCCAATCACTTTAAAGAAATTTAGAAATCGAATTAGATCAAATTATATTAGAAATTAACAAATAATAAAAGAAGAGGTTCAAGAGAAGTTATAATATGCGATGGCTAAAAGGCAAGCCACTTTAGGTAGAGAAAAATATTTAAGAATTTAAAGAAGGAAAGAGGTTTCTACAAAGGTTCACTAAATTATCGAATAAGGCGGATCAAATGGCAGGTAATTTATATAATCTACACGAAGTCTCTTTCATATTTGAGAAAAAAACTGCTAAAAAAGTTTCTAAAAAACTTCCACAAAGTGGAAAACCTTACAGGGGAAAGTATAGGATAATGGAATTTGAATCGATTGGAAGTTAGAAAACTTATATTCTAATAATGGCATTATGATATCAGTACATCAGTTTGGCAGTACAGTTATATTACGTGGAGCAGAAGTGCCAAAGGAAGAATTTCGCTACCACCCACTTAAGCAAGTCAGACAGCTGTTCCGAACGGAATACAACCGGAAAAAACAAACCAAGAAACCGCAAAATCAAAAGGAACAGATCTCTTCGAGATCTGTTCCTTTGCTTTGATCTGCAAACAAAAAATTTCAAAGGATTTTAAAGGATTTTCAACCCTTCATGTGAGAATGACAATGAACTAACTAAAACACTTACAGATAGACAACAACAAGATTTGAATGACAAACTGATAAAACTCAGCCTAACCTCTGAAAGAGTAGCCTACCACCACAGCATGAAAACGGACAAGAAATTCAAAATACAGATGCAAGAACTGGGACAAGAGACATCAGAAGAAAGAAAAGGGAAGCAAGAAAAGAAGGAGCAATTAGGGCAGAGTAAATAGAATTCAGAGTAACTAGAAACAAAGAAACATAAGAATATATAATCAAGCACTCAAAAAATTCCCAACTGAAGAAGGAATAACGCCATTATTTACTTTTCATTTTTCTATTCTTCTTATCCTAGTTACTGAATATGAAATTCTTCTAAATATCTTAGAATGTGATACACAGCTGTAAGTTAACAATCGTGATTGTTTATTGTTTATTTTTCTATTCTTCTCGTCCAAGTTTGCTAAAAATATCAGGAATACTTTTTATGACGAATATACCGAATATAAAACTACTCTAGTGATGTTGAAATCTGATACACATTTTGATGTGTGTGTGTGTGTGTTCGTGTGTGCAGGAACCACGAAACCATGGAGGGGAATCGGAGGAGAGTAATCCATGAGGCACAGGTAGACGTGAAGATCAACCCTGGGAAAGGCCTACGGGAATCCAACGCCAATTCTGTGAACAACTAATACTAATACTATTACTAATACTAATACCAATACTAATACTAATACTAATACTAATACTAATAATGATACTTATACTAATACTAATACTAATTCTTGGCCCTGGCGGACTACTTGAGGTCATCAGATCAACATAGTCGTATTATTACATCACATCACAGTAAACAAAATAAAAAATGGAGAGATATAAAGACCCTAAAGGGTACCCTACAGTGACTCTATCTAGGGAATTTGGTTTTGTTATCGGTGTTCTCGGAGATGTGATGCTTCCACTGTTTCGTAAACTTAATGCCATACCGGTGAGGCAGGAATTTGATATTATGCTTATCAAGTTCATGCAGAGAGAGTTCATCTTTGGGTCGCTTCGTGTCCTAGAGACCTTTGAGTGTTTTGCTGGTCCTTCATTATAATTGAATCGTGCTATGAGGTCACTCATCTCACAATCGTGAGAGATGTCAATTAGTGTGGTTTACCGCGGTTCTATTCAGAGTTAGTATCATTGTCCTAAATGCCAGTCGCTCTCAGTAGCTCATTGCATTGGTTGTTTGGACAATATCATACATATGCACACGAGGAATGAGCCGGCCTTTCACTGTGATTTTGTTGTCCATAAGGTTGTGCATCTGATGGCCATAGCCTTATTGATTCCTCTTATTATAGAAATAATCCGTTAGGCTAGAAAACTGAAGGCAAGGGATCAGGAAAGAAGTTGTGAGATGGAGGTCAGCAAGAAGCAAAATGAGTTGAGGTGATAGTAAATAAGGAGAATGAGAGGCTGAACAGGAGATTTTCACAGATCGAGAGACCTGTGACAATATGAAAAAGAACTTTTTGAAAGCAAGGAGAGAAAGAATAGAAAATAAATTATTTCGTAGGAAAAAAAGCGAAAATGGAAGAAAGACTAGTGTGAGGGGAGTAGCAAAGGTAATAAAGTATTATTTGGGAGAGGTAGGATTCGGGTAACCGGAGAAATGAGGATCTGAGGCGAAGAAATAAAAGAAGTAACAACTGGTCAAGGTTGAAAGGAGAATAAATAATATGGAAATAAGAAGGAAGGGAACGGAGAATAAAAACTGGAAGAGCAATGGAAGAATGTTATCAAAAGAATATGAGGTAGGATGCAAGGGGCAAGTGAGATTCATGTAAAAGGGAGGGCTACAAAGGGTTCATGGTAGAGCAGGGATCACGGGAAGATAGCGAAATGAAGTATAAAATGATGTTAAAAAATCCAGGTGGGGAAAGTTAGGTTTACGATGTTATGAATTTATAGGAGAAGGGGGTAGAGGAGGGATGGAAGCTTGTGAGGAAGTAGGTGGAGAAGAAAGAAGAGCGGCTAGCTTACGTAGAGTGGGACAGGAAGGCTTATCTGGAATGGCAATTCGGTGGGTCGCAATGACGGCAAAATAACGTTCGAAGGTAAAGGGGAATTCGTGGTTGACTACATTCGAGCAGAATAAAGGATGAGGAAGCTGGTGATGGGAATAGAAGTGGGTTATGAGATAAGCTCTAAGTATTTCCTAGTAAAAGCAAAATGGGTGAAGATGAGTCGCTAGGGAGAAGAGAAGTTTGAAGGATTTGGAGAGTTTGGGATATTAAGAAGAATAGAAGGAGCGAATAAGATGAAAGAAGAGGTCAGTTCGAAAGAGAAAAGGATCAGGGGCGACGAACGTTAACAAGGTGAAGAGAGAGTAAGGAAATATGAAAGCATGTGGGGGAGAGATTGATGAAAGGAAGTATGATAGAATCAGACGAGAAAATATTGGGCTGAGGAACGGAGGATGAAGATGGAAGAGAGAAAAGTAATGAAGTTCGCAGGAGAAGTTCATAGAGGCAGGTAAGGAAAAATGAATTACTTATACAACCAGACTAGTTTCAGGAAAGCAATGAGGACAATGGATCGCATCAATGCTCCAAATCATTCATTCAATAGGAATCTAGACGGAAGAGAAGGAAAATAGTGGCTTTGTTGGCAGATTTGAAAGCAGCGTTTGGCTCAATAAACAGAAAGGTACTCTGTCAAGCTGTGAGAGAGGGAAGATTACATGGAGGGCCGATAGAAAAAATAAAAGGAAGCCCGATACAAGGTAGCTGTCAGATTCACTCTTGAGCATATGAAGATCATGTCCTACCTTTAGCAGAGGAAGAAAGGAAAGTACTAGTTGAAGAAAAGGTTTGATGAACACGCAAGAGGAAGAAAACTAACGGTGAATGTGAATAACTGCTAGTCACGAGAAGGTTGTCACTTACTAGTAAAATAATGGGCCAAGCTTGCGTATTCAAGGACGACCGGAGAATGAGGGTACGGATGTTTGATGTGCTGAAATGAGCAACTCCTGCCAATTAAATGAGAAACCAAGAATCCAACGACCAAATTTGGACAAACAGTCTTAAGTGGAAATTCAGGTAGATGAAAAAAAGAGAAAGAAGGGTATTTGAAGGCTGCTTTCTCTTTCATCTTCCCTCTTTTCTTTCACACCTTTTCTTATAAATAGGTATATTCGGAGGTGTTTGTCCAAATTTGGTCGCTGGGTTCTTGGTTTTTTATTTGATTGCCAGGAGTTGCAGATTTTAACTCGTATTCAAGACGTTAAAAAGAAATTTGATTCCGTTTTTTCTTCCCAATTTCAAATTTTCTAGTTTCCGATGTGCTTCTCTTAATGGTCATGTTCCATGAGGAGGAGACTAGGAGATGGAAGAAACAAAAGAGAGTGGAAGTCTTCACGGAAAGTTCTTGAGATGGGTCATAGAAGTAAGTTGGAGCTATACTGAGAAGAACTGGAAAGACAGAATATAGTATTTAGGCAACTAAATAGGGCGTGAAAGTTGAAAGAGAAGTTGAATGTGGAAAAAGGAGCCAAATTGCACAAGCATGCCTAAGAGAGATAAGGAACAGAGAGGAGAAGGGCAATCCAGAATCTTTAAGGTAGGAGGCAGAGAGACAGAAAATGAAGAAAGAACGTGGTATGCAAGAAGAGAGTGTAGTATGGCAGGAGATAGAATTGGAGATGATTGTAAGACATGGAGAGGAAAGGTGAAGAGAGATTCTGAAATCAAACTGCAATCAACGGTACGAGGCCGCTAAGTTGGTTGATGAACCAGAATATCTGAAAAAGTTAAAGAAGGAAAAGAGTAAGTGAAATATAATAATCAGATCTAGAATTGGAAGAGAATGAGGGGATGTAGATATTGTATGGAGGAATAGTGGAATGACTGGAAGATCAAAGACTGAGACGAGGAAAGGCGACCAAGAGTTAGTTTCAAATATTAAAAAAAAGTATATACATAATTACATGCATACATAAATACACACATACATACATACATAGGCCTATGCTGCACACGCACCGATGCCTTCCGGCACAAACGAGAAGAAGCTTGCTCCGGTAAGCGGTAGCCCGTGAGGATTGGTAGTAGTGTGTGCAGTAAACTAAGGAACGGCTCACGTTTGGGGCAGTGCATGCACTGATAGGCTTTGACACCCTGAGTCCCTAAGTGAGAAGGAGCAGACCTCAATAAAAAAAGCAACACACATCGTATGATGGATGGTACAAAAACTTAACTACCCCAAGGAGGTAACGGTGAAACTGAGAATCCTCTCGTCGATGACAGTCTGGTGAAAGCCCGCCTGGTCGGCGCCGGCTCCGCGGATTCTGGGGGGAGACAATATCATTCAGGAGTAGGTTAGGAAGGTAAGGGTGCGGGTCCTTCAATGGACACAAGTGAACATCAGGACCATTAGGGCGCGGCAGAATACCAGACCGCGCCGACAGTAGTAGTCACCAGCGTGACCAGGGAGGAGCTAGCTCTATGGAAACGCTGGGAACAAATAGAGCAGAACAAGAAAGCACAGCAGGAGCTGCTGAATAGGCTTGGAAAAAGATGACCGAGATTCACCAGGTAACGAGTACAGCAACTAATATTGTTAGTTAGTCTAAACTATTCCTCGTTTTTCTTATAGGAATCCAGATTCTTAACATCCCACTGACGGAAGACGCAAAAGACAAACTTTAGATATAGGTCGGTCGTATTCGGAAGTGGCAGTATTGATTCTAAATGTTCGAATCAGACCATCCTTTCTGCGTAAGATTTAATATAGCGACCTAATTGCCATTTAGACGGAGGGAGAGCATCATGTCTAATAAGTACCATGTCACCGATTTTAACATCATTCTGCGGACTTCTCCACTTATATCGTTGTAAAGAGTGTAGGTACTCCACATTCCACCTGTGCCAAAATGTTTCAGATATACGTTGTACAATTTTCCAGCGAGTCAATCTGTTTTCAGGAACCAGCTCAACAGAGGGTTCCGGAGGACTCGTAAGAGGAGCTCCTATTAAAAAATGTCCTGGTGTGAGACAGGAAAAGTCATCGGGATCATCAGATCGTGGGCCAATAGGTCGAGAATTAAGACACGCCTCAATCCGAGTAAGAGTCATCGTGAATTCTTCAAAGATTAATGTGTGAGCGCCTACGCATATACGTGAAGGGTGTTTTAAACTCTTGACACCTGCCTCCCATAAACCTTCAAAATGAGGAGCAGCAGGGGGAATAAAATGCCAAGAAGTGTCTTCGATAGACAAACTATTGAGCATATCAGGATCTCGACGTAATTGTGTTAGGTTATGCCTTAACTCTCGATCAGCACCCTGGAAAGTCGTGCCATTATCACTATAAAGATGAGCAGGCATACCGCGACGAGATGTAAAGCGCTGATAAGCATCCAAAAAACCTTGGGACGTATAGTCTAAAACTAGTTCCAGATGAATCGCTCTGGTAACACAGCAAACAAAAAGTGCGACATAACCCTTATAGCTTTTATCTCCTCTACCTGGGGCAAAACGAATTTGAAACGGACCTGCATAATCTACTCCTGTATGAGTGAAGGACCTTCTATTCGTAGTTCTATAGTTAGGCAAACTGCCCATCAATTGTTCCACAATGGCGGCACGCTCGCGAACACATGTCACACATTGACGAATGATACTTTTTACAAGATTTCGACCTAAGATTATCCAAAATCCTTGACGAAGCGTATATAAAGTCAATTGATTACCAACCGTGCATAGATCTCAAATGAGATCAACTCAGATATTCGATGAGTAGGGAGGATTTTGGGGTGCTGTTCATCATAACTGATCGGTGCATGTTGTAAGCGACCCCCCAAGCGAAGAACTCCTAAAACATTCAACAATGGATTCAAAGCCTTCAACGGTGAATTGGAGGCAAGAGGTTCTCGCTTGTTCAAAGCGCGAATTTCACTTGCGAAAGCGATTTTCTGTATATAGAGCATCCAAAACAACGATGCTTGTTTTATCTCGGAAGTATCAAGTGATAGAAACTTAGGCAATTCATTAGAATGGGATAGCTTTCCCCATTTTCTACGAAAAGCCTTGATAAAGCGCAAACAGAATGCAGTGACTATTATTAATTTGGGCCAAAAAGCTGTTCTAAAATGACATTTATCCTAATTGCATGATGCACAAATTGTGCTTTAAGAGGTCCTTTTTTTCTAAATCGACGCCTTCAGGTAGTGGAGGTATGGTTTTAGGCCAACTCACGGAATTACGAGATAACCGAGGTGGTCCTCGACACCATAAGGGGTGATTCAGTACCTGTTCAGGTAACACACCACAAGAAGAGCAATCATCAGGATTATCTGCAGTTGGAACATGGCTCCATTTAGCACCTGGTACCAAATGCTGAATTTAAGCTACTCGATTGGAAATGAAACTCTTCCAAGTCGTAGGACATTCGCTCAGCCGGGCTAGAACTACAGTGGAATCTGAGTGACAGTATAATGGGGTATTTTGAAACCCCATAACATTTATTATAAAACTTAATGTTTTCGCGAGTAACTGAGCACCACATAGCTTTAATCTTGGGATAGTGACTGGTAGAATCGGCGCTACTTTTGGCTTAGCAAATAATAGGACCACTTGTATCTCGCCACTCTCCTGAAGAATGCGGAGATATATAACGGCAGAATAGGCTCTTGCCGAAGCATCAGAAAACCCATGCGAATCATACACTGAGCTAGCTTGTTGATGGCCTGTTCATTTAGGGATTCGAATCTCTTCGAAATATTAAGTTGAATATAAAAATCGTTCCAATGTTTTGTTAGAACATCAGGAGGGGAATCATCACAATCCAGTTTACGGATTTACAATTCCTGCATCATTCGCTCAGCTACGATTATAACCGGTGAAAGCCAGCCTAAGGGATCGTACAGTTTAGCTATTACTGGAAGTATTTTCCTTTTTGAAGGTTGTTCGATGTTGGGAGTCTCTACACGAATTTTAAAATTATCGGAGGGAAGATCCCAATGCAATCCTAGAACTTCCTCGATGTTGGGAGTCTCTACACGAATTTTAAAATTATCGGAGGGAAGATCCCAATGCAATCCTAGAACTTCCAGTTGTATATCCTCTTCGGTAAAAAAATCAAAAGCCCTCTCGTGATTGCCTTGCGGGCAATCAGATAATAACGACTCATTGTTTGAGGCCCTTTTTCTAATATGAAAACCTCCAAGTTTCATCAGGTGTAAAACCTGTTCTCGCAACTCACTTGCTTCCTCGACAGTATCAGCGCCAAAGAGAACATCATCAACGTACAGATTCTTTTATAAAATAGCTTTAGGGAAAGCATATCCCTCATCACTAGCCAATCGTTTAACAACCCTATTAGCCAGGTACATGGCACATGCTGATCCATATGTGACTGTGGTTAATCGACAGGCTTTGAGATAACCTTCCGGTGAATTCTATAAGACACGCTGGTAATCATAGTCACGTGGATCAACTTTTATCGGTCGGAACATTTTCACAACAGCAGAGCCAGGAAGTAAATATGGTATTTCGCACGCAGCTGGAAGAAGTGATTCAGTTTATGTCTGATGATAAAGGTCGGGAGAGAAAGGCTCAAAGCCCGCCTATGGAAGAAAGAATAAGAAAAGTGGGCATTCGGGCAAGACACAGAGCTTCAGATAAAAGTACTGAGAAACTCACCGAGGATAGAGTTGCTCAAAGTAGCGAGAATGAAAAAGGAAGCACCGATTCGAGGAGACTGTTACAAGTTAGGACAGGAGAAGAAAGAATAGAACAGCGGAGAGGGCCTACAACCAAGAAGAAACCTCCCAGAAACAAACTTCCGCGGCCAAGATTGGAGGCGGTATCAATAAGATCTAAAAAGTGCAGCAATATGTCATATGCCGACATGCTGAAAAAGGTAAAGGAAAAGGGGAGTTTTGAGGACGTAAGCTTTTTTGAATTATATTCTCTGTTATCTTGCATAGTTTCATCGAATAATGAAATTCTTTCTTTTTCATTATTTTTTGTAGAGTGAAAACTTGAATTTTCGATTTTCCTTGGGGATTCGCAAAGTTGTTATTATAATATTATAGAGCACTAGAAAAGCAACGTGACTTTCCCCATAACGTGCGTTCTTCTTGCGTGGGTTTCATTCCCACATACAAGAATACATGCATACATATATACTGGGGAGCTGGCACCTTCGGTCAAGGTGAAGGGACATGCGAGGAGGGGCGGGATCCTCCTTTCCGTAGTGACAGTTTCAGAGTGGAATGACCTTGTCACTGTCTGACCCAAATGACCTTGATCATACTATGTATTGTCTACACATGTTTGAGGAAGCTGCAACTTTCGTTTATGGCCGCGTGAGAGGGGAGTAGAAGAGATTTCCCATAGTGACAGTAAGTTACGGTGACTTCGTCGCTGTCTACCTCAAGTGTCTTTGATCATGTCACAGCTTGACAGCAATTTAAAAGATACATGCATATCGACACGTGCAGTGTCATATATGCGCCATACAGTTTAAGCTCAACGACCTCTTACGAAGCTGATTTTATACATTTTCCATGCGGATATGTGTCAAACACATTAGTCACTGCAAGTAAGCGGCTGCAATCAGCTGCAGTATGATTTATAGGGCTCGGAAATCTGTATCAATATGATTATCAAACTCTATACTTTTCAATACGTACCACGAAATAACCATTCATAGAGAAAAAAAATAATATTACGTTTTATACAAGTCATATGTCACCTGATATTCCAATTTTCTAAGGATATCCTATCCAGCTGACAAAGTATCGTTCGCTTTTCCCACGTCTTTTTCCTTTCAGAATTTCATTGATCTGAAAAACGTCGTTTACGATGTCCTTACGTAAGCTACTCAATTCGTTCAACACGTTCTGCCTAAATTAACTCGTGATATTAGTTCAAGCTTGGGCTGCATTCTCTATGGAGACACATGATGGTGTCATTTTTATACTCGTATGATAGGCGTTGTTATATGCCTGCACTAACCGCTGTAGAACGACAATGTATCGTTTCGTATGCATGTGTGTATAGAAACGCCACATGCGTTCCTTCAAAGTCCGATTGAAATTTTCAAATATGGCGGCTTTAATATCAGGATTTCTTGTTGTACGAAAAAAATTTCTTGATCTTTCAAGAATTTCTGAAAGGATGTTTCTGTGAATTCCGTGCCTTTATCGGTTTGTAATAATGTAGGTAACCTATTGTTACTATGTTTCAGAATGCTACGAAAAGCGCCGATGAATGAAGAATTAGACTTGTCTTTCATAAGCTCGACCCATGCGAATTTACTCCACACACCAATCACAACTATTTAAAGGAAATCGTTGTGTTTCAAGAAACCGCATATCAATAAGATCTGTCTCCCAAACACTATCAAAAGAAGATACTGTATAATGACGTCTGAGACATTTACGTCTCACTTGCTTGTGTTGAGTATACGCATATTGTCCTTCAAGCTAGTATAATACAGTAGTTGTTGATTCTCTTTTCCTTCTTAAGAAACGTCTAGCACCAGAGTAAGATACTGGTAGATCAGGATCATCATATTATCGTTTGAGATCTTGCATAGTATAAGCGTGTATGTATATGAATGGGTAAGACGAAGGTACGTGTGTGCTTTACTGAAAAAGATTATATTTCCGCCAGCTGTAATTCGTCGAAAGTTCACTTTTCTTCCTAGCTTTCACGTCTCTCTTATTCACATCAAGGTCTTCCTCCTCTTCTCCGCCTGATTCTCGTTCTATACGTTCGGAAAAGTATTCTGTCTCGCTGGAGCCAATGTCACCACCACCAGTAATCGCACTTCTACTACTACTACCTCTCGCTCTTTTCTATATCTTCCTTTGTGATGTGAGCGGTGTAAGGGCATGGCCTTGACGCCACAAACAAGGATTTTTTATAAACTCTCTAAGTGTGTTTAGAGAACGTAAGAAGCGTGCGGAATGCGTTCGTTTTCTTTCACACATAGCATCGTTTGAAAGATCAATAATATTTATCAGGTACCAGGTACCAGGAAGGTACGTAGCATTCTTCTGAAATGAGGTAGGTACACTCTATATTATGTTTGGGATAGTAGAATGTCGTCATTACAGATGCACTACTGGAACTTCTGCTATACTGATGCTTCTCTCTATCTGCTTCTGAGACAGGAATACATATTGGTGAGGGTCAGAGGGCAAAATACATGAACGAGAACGACAATTTTCAGGTGTTGCTTGCTTTAATTCTAGAAACAAATAATCACGAGGCAGCGCTGTGGTATCGTAATAAATTTCTTGCAGAAATTTTGTATTTTCAGGGCATACTTGATAAGCCAATTGTTGAATCTGTGATCGATTGCGAGGCTTCTTAAAAATCACAATATAACTAGCATTTAATGAAATATCACGCTGCTCATGTCCTTGATGAAAAGAATTCTGTGTTACAAAAATTACACTAAGATTTTCGTGATAACTACCTTTCGTGAAGAGATCGGCCACTGAATTATTTGGAGCCTCTCTCATGACGTCGTCAATCACTGAGAGTTTAGGTCGGTGACCACTCGAATTATCCGATGATTGACCCTCACGATTTTATATATCAGGTCCATACTCAGTGCCGTTTGCAACATTTAGACGTCTTTCAATAATTAGTGGCTTATAGGTTTTTGTTTTGCTCTTAGTGAAAAATCGTGAAATTCAGTTCAGAAAGTACGGCTATAGCCCAGGAGAATCGGTTCGCTAGATTCTCCTATGATAGATGATCTTATCGTAGTTAAAATATCAACTGATTTAAAAATTTCAATTTACATTAAAAATTTCAATTTCCAGGTAGGAATGCAGCTTCAGACGTGCTTATGCCGTGGTGAAAGCAGCCATAACTACATTGGTACCCTGAGAACGAACAAGGGTCTCGTTAACTTTATTCCAAGAAACATAGATTACATCATCATTTACTCAAAGTATCCCTCTCCCTTCAATTTCGGAACTCGTAAGAAGCTCAATTATTGTTTCTTGTGTCGAAAGAATTTCAGTTTTTGACATATTTCCCCGTTGTTCGAAGTTCCCTAGAAAGAATTCAAACAAAGTTTAGCTACTGAACGGAGCCCAGGATTAGAGAGAAAGAATAAATGCCTTGTGTCTTTTCTTCCTCTTATCCCCCCCCCCCTCCTCTCTCTCTTAATCTCTCTCTCAGTGATAACTGTACAATATCCCCTTATAAACTGCACACTCATATACACGTTCACTTCTACATAAAAGTGTACCCTGGTCTCTCTCATCGCGTCTCGCATAGGATAGAACACTATACCTACACAAACATACACTCATATAGTATCTATACTAAGATTGAATAGAAGTGAGACTCAGCAACCTGTTCAAATATTTATAAAATTATAAAAATCATTATAATACATATTGCTTTTAATACTTTTATAATAAATAATACAGATCAAAGTGATAACAAATAGCATTCATACCAAACGATTTCCACAATACGAGCTGCATTCACACTAAAAATTTCGTTAATTAGAAGTTTCATGCATTGTTCACTTGAAATTTTTTAATGTATAACTAATTAATCTTCGCTTACATTTATCGATGATAATAGCTTTTGCCCTATGAGAGGTAGTTAAAAGAATAACATAGTCTCCAACCATGATACGCTGTCCTTCTCCTTGTGTTCCGTAGGTTCTGAAGTACTTCTCAATTTTGTCAAATTTTCCTGTAAATGTATTTTATGTACTTAAGTAAGAGGCGTACCCCGAGAAGAGGTTATTACATATTTTTATCACTGGTCTATTAAGGTTTTTGAACCGGAGTGTGATTCCAGCTTGGTCTGCTATATCCTCTTACGTTGCCCTTTTATAGTCATTGAGTCCATATCCTAGTACTGCAGTTTTTGTATGTGAAGAATTCAAGGGATAGAAAGAAGATGATATAAGTTCAGGTCTCGTTGCCGTAAACGTTATTCTTTCGTCCATTATGAGGATGAATGGATACTCTAGTCTGAGTGTCACTGCTGAAGAACGTATACTAAATAAAAAAATGTATCCTCTGCTGCTTAGATACCGAAAATTGAATATCACGTGATTTTTGACTTGTAAAAAACGTAATATTATTTACCTTTTTCTCTATAATGGTTATTTCGTTGTATATATTAAAAAGTATAGAGATATGTATGTATCTTCAATATCGCAATATCTATGTTTCTTGGAATAATGTAAGCGAGGCCAATGTTCCGTCTCAAGTTACCAATGTAGCTATAGCTGCTTTCACCACGGCACAGGCACGTCTGAAGCTGTATTCCTTATGGATTTAGGCAATAAAAAGGATGGTTAAATGTTTAAAATCGAAAATCAAAAAAAAAGACGGAAATATAGGAATGTTCCATATATTTCAATAATTGATTATCGTCTTCTTCTTCACTATAAAAATGGATATGTTCTCAAAAGTGTCAATATTAACTTGGAGAGACGTTTTTAGCAGT
>WSXT02205471.1:0-18267 GCA_011762715.2 Neuroterus valhalla
ACGGGACAGCAAACATTTGTATTGTTTTGCATTGGAAAATGCAACCAAGTGATTTAGAAACGCGTTTTATGGGATTAATGATAAAAAATAGACAATAAAGTGAGTAGCCTGGTGAAAGTGTGATTTATTATAAAAGTGTTTGTCCCTTTATAACTGCAAAACGCTGAAAAATATGTGGTATCATTGCATAGCTACTGGTTACAAGTCAGGTTATGACTGCCAAAAATGCCACTTTTTCCTCGTACCAAAAAATCCACAATTAATTGCGTTGTGGCAAACGGCAATTTTAAGAGGCGATACCATTTTCAAACATAGAAACCCAGTTTGGGAAAAGCATTTTCGACCAGATAATATAATTTGGACGTCTGAAGTCCGAAGACCAGGTGGAACTGTCATATCTCAGGTGAGTTTTTGAAGTGTTTACATGGTTTATAGCTTATTTAAGGCGTGTGGGTGGTAATTATTTTATTGATTGAAGATATGTTTATTTGAAAAAATTAGAACATTATAATTGCGATAAAAATTTTCAAAGTTTGAGGTAAGAAAAATAATACGAGTGCTCCGGAAAAATGCCTGTTCATGCCATTCATTTCCTGTTCATACAATTAAGAATAATTTTTTTAATCACTTTTTCTTGATTTCAAATAACAATTTGTTTATCGTGAAATAAAGACTTTATAATGACGGAACAGTTAGGCCACGTGTCAACTGTGCCAATGAAATTATTGTGGTTTTTAAAAAAGTGACATCAATTGAAAAAATCTGTAAATAATAGCATTACAAGAAAACACTTTGAACCGTTTTTCAAGAAACCGCACCGTTTTCATTATTCTTTTAATAATGATTTTTGCAACTTTTAACAGAAAATTTAATAACTTACGACTCGTTCACAATTTCTGCAGTTTCTCTTTCTAATAAGAATTTTTTCTGAATTATATTTGCAAAATTATTGTTTCGGATTAGAATCGAAATCTATGATAGTTGCGCTAGTGGTTAGGTGAACACAAAAAAAACGAGCCAGAATTAGAATGTAACAACTAACAAAACTGCGTTCATTCGCGTAGTCAAAATATGGTTCACAAATACGTGTCGCTCTCAATGAGTTCTCGCGCCAAGTGCGAGCATCCTGGAAACATCCCGTGTCCTTCTGAAAAGTCCCTAAGAGTAGGGGGCTAGAAATACAGCCCACACACACCTAGAATTTGTGTGGTAATTCATAAATTCGGAACAATTATCATTTTTTATGAACAATTATTTTTAAAAATTTGTTTATTTATAACTTCTAGGCCCCTAATCGCATTGAGAATTTAACAGAATGCAGTATGAACACAGATAATCGAATTTGTTTAAATAATTGTTCATGAAAAAATGATAATTTTGCAAATATAATTCAGGAAAAATTCTTATTAGAAAGAGAAAATGCTGCACAACTGTCATAGAAAATTCCATTTAATTATTGCAAACGAGTCGTAAGTAATTAATCTTTATTATAAGAGTTGTAAAAATCATTATTATTAAAAATAATGGAAACGACACGGTTTTTTGAAAAATAGTTTTAAAAGTTCTTTTGTAATGCTATTATTCACAGATTTTCCCAATTTTTGTCACTTTTTGAAAAATCCAAAAATTTCATGGGCACAGTTGACGTGGCCTGACTCTTCTGTCATTATAAAGTCTTTTTTCAAGATAAACAAATTGTTATTTGAAATCAAGAAAAAGTGATTTAGAAAATTATTCTTATTTATATGAACAGACAATGAATGGAAAATATTTTTCCGGAGCACTCGTATTAATTTTCTAACCTCAAACTTTGAAATTTTTTATCGCAAGTATAATTAATTTTCCAGTTTTTTCAAATAAACGTTTCTTTAATTAATAGGATAATTACCACCCACACGCCTTATGAGCGATAAACCATGTAAACACTTCAAAAACTTACGTGAAACATGACAGTTCCATCTGGTCCTCGGACTTCAGACGTCCAAATTATATTATCTGGTCGAAAATGCTTTTCCCAAACTGGGTTTTTATGTTTTAAAATAATATCGTCTCTTGAAATTGCCTTCTGCCACAACGCAATTAAATTTGGATCCTTTGGTACGAGGAAAAAGTTGCATTTTTGGCCTTCATAACCTGACTTGCAACCAGGAGCTATACAATGATACCCCATAGTTTCCACCGTTTTGCAGTTATAAAGAGACAAACACTTTCAAAATAAATCACACTCTTACTAGGCTACTTACTTCATTGCCTATTCTTTATCATTAATCCCATAAAACGCGTCTCTAAATCACTTGGTTGCATTTTCCAATGCAAAACAATACACATATCCGCTGTCCCGTTCGCAGCGCCATCACTCGGATTAGTTCATCCCCTCCAGATTCCTCGGATACTAAGACAATCTACTACAACATACACCTACATGGTCAATGCAGGGGGCTGGTCTGAACTGTATAAGAGATAATTTTCGTAGTCTACCATCATAAGTCTATTTAGTTGTCTACCTCTTACGTTATAGGTCCCATAGTAAATAGTTGTTGCACCAATCCCTTCGATTAAATTTTGTTATGCCTCTCCCGAAAATTGTCGCTACTTCTCCAGTTTACCATACCCCAACGAAATAGTTGTGACCCTTAATTATTCTTAAAACCCTTTTCCTGCATATATTATAACTCAGCATCAAGTATTCTGTTTAAAGTTGAGACTGAAACCCAAATGATATTAATATTTATTGTAGACTCAACTCGTAATTCAAATAATAAAAGAATCTCTTATTTCCATATATATGGCATTCATAACTATTCAGGAATTCCCTGATTTTTTTTTGTTATAGTTCAAAACGTAAGGTATATATATTCTTGGTACTTGTTTGAACTGAACTGGTCGTGAAGCCTTGCATTCCGTGTTTATTGTGCCTGAGGTTTGACTAGATTGGATGGGTAAACGGATCATTCAACTGTGGTCTGAGTTCGATTTGATCCTTTCGGTTTTATACCTGGCTCGGTCCTCTCTGGGGAGGAAAGAGTTGTTACGTTGCAGATTTTGCAACGCACAAGTTTCATAATTGAGTTAATTTATAGACTATCTTCTGGCACTTTAGGGACCGTACAATGCTCCACGGCTTACTTCTTTTGTGATTTTAGAATGAGATCTAGGCTGATTCATTTATCTATTTTCATGAAATGTAATACTCCTCGGGATCAACATCATCGTTGAACAATGAGGGACATCAAAGAAGAATGGACAGAGAATAGTAAATTTATTACTGTCTGACTTGATTGGATACGAGATTCAAATGTTCGCGCCGATTTCAATCATTATTTATTGCTGCCACCGTAACATCTATAACCTCTCCAGTATTATTATCACGGAGATGCCTAGAGCCCGGATTGCTCAAGAAAAGCTTCGAGGTTCTTCAGACTTCTCTACCTGGCGTAGAACTCTTCAAGGATCCTGGATATAAGAAGATTTCGTCGGCGATACCCGCTACATGTTAGGTAGCTCTATAGCTAAGGCCCGTTCGATCTATTCTATGGCGTAATTGTTTTTATATTATTATTTCACGGAGATTAAGGACGACGATCTTTACTTGAATAAATTGCAGCAATGTATACTATATTTGAATTCAAATTGGTCGGCCATCATGGACCGTTCAAAATTAGTCCTCGAATCGTATAGTCGCACCATCCTTCGCGAGGCCTATCAGAACCGATATGCCTACGACCAATGACAACCACGCGTCAGGCTCGAGGGGAAGGACGACGTGTAGACCTAAATCGGCGACAGGGACTGACTCACATTCTCAGTACGCACCTTAGAGTGCAAGCTTATTGTTATCGCCCTTCCAAGTTTTGGAGTTTTTCCGTTCGAAGCTATCCCGACCACGAGGGAAGTATCCCAGCCAGGACGTCGTGTTCAGTGGATCAGCCCAGTATGTCTGTTTGACTTTTCTGCTCTATAGAAACCTCGAATGTTGTATTTAATTTTGTATCTTGACTTTGAGTTCCTTTTCGTTATAGTTGTAGTTGGCCAAGAAAGCCCTCAACTAATATCGTTTGTTGCCTAAATTTCGGTTGGCCAAGAAAGCCCTGAAAGTTAAATATCTATTTCCTTGAATTTTGTAGTTGTCGTTGGCCAAGAAAGCCCAGAACCCGTATCTTACTCTGTCTAATTCTTGGTTGGCCAAGAAAGCCCTGAAAATCAATTCTATTTTTGAGTCACGAGGTTTCCCATGAGCAGTTCGCAAATTTGTAATTTAAATTTCGTTATCTGACAGTATTTAATTGTTGTTCGTTGCCTATGAAACATTGATAATCTTATATTTGATATTGCCAAATAATTTGTTTGCGATGTACCCCATTGTTGATTTCCCCTAATTACCCTATTATTGATTACCCTTGCTTGACCCTGAAATTATCAAGTATATCACTTTCTAAAACAGTCGCTTGCTACCAATAGATTCTCTGAGTTCTTGAATACCCCCTTCCTATTAAATGATTACCCATCGTCGACATATTACCTTTTTCCTATTGTTGACCACACTTTTCAAGATGACGCGAATATTGTTCTAATTACTCATTGTCCTCACACCAACTTGATACCTATTACCCCCTCATATTGTCGTCCAACTTTATTATTTTAGAATGTTCCCTCATAATTTCGAACCGACCCTAACCCCAAAGTATAGAGCACGTGTAGCCTAATAGCATAGTCAATGTTTGTTAGACTTTGTACATACAGGGCCATACAGCACACTAATAACAGGTTCCCCCACTCTGCTCCTCTTATGACATCTATGTGTATAATATCTTTGGTTTATCTACGCTATTGCTACTGGAACACTACAACGTAGTTCCCGCTGCCGCCGCTAGACAGCGCCGAAAATGCGTGTTACTACTGTTCCAGGACAAATTTCGGCACTGGATCGGTAAGGCAGATCTGTGACACGGTCTGAAATTCTGCCGAAAGGGTAGTTCCGTTTATGGTGTAATTGAGACATGGTGTGTTCCCTCCGTGGCCCAATTCTCATCCTGTTCTGCGCACTTCCAAAACGCGGCCATATTGAGGAATCAACAAATCAGATGAATTAGCGCGAAATTATATTACATAGCACTCTGGGCCTAAATTCCCGCAACACTGTCTAATTGGTTGATTATCCAACATGGCGGCGTTTTGGAATTTTTTTTTTATTGGTCGTGCGCAAGAACACACCGTGTCTTTATTTCATCATGGTTCCGTTGACATACTGACATTCGGTAAGGTAGTTTTCTATTGGTAAACATAGTTCAGGCTTTCGCTGATAGACAGCGTCACTATGAGATAGGAGCATGTTCCCGCCATCCCGTTTCCCCGCGAAATTCAAAATCCTCAATTGGACATTACATTTTCAGGAGTAGTTTCAGATGTTGCCGCTACTGTCGATACCAATTAGATGAGAACATGCAATCGTCATTTTGTTTCCCCGCGAAATTCAGAATCCACAATTGGATATTGGATTTTCAGTGGTAGTTCCTGATACTGGCGCTACTCATGATGTCAATTAGATGAGAACATACAATCGCCATTTCGTTCGCCCGTGAAATTCAAGATCCCTAACTTGACATTCTGACATTGATCCTTGACATTCGATTTTTAGTAGTAATTCCAGATGTCGGCGCTACTGTTGGTGACAATTAGATGGGTAATTATATCAGTAAGCAAACCAATCCTTTCTACTAAGTATAATCATGAATCTTACGAAGATGAGGTGATAAAAATATACTGCGAATTTATTACAAAAAGGAATGATATTCTCTCTCTCTCCATACCCCTTCCCGAGCACACCAAGTGTATAAACGTTAGAATAAATCATTACAAAATGAAGATAAGAAAGCAATGAAATCAGCACTGAATCAATTTGAGCGAAATATATTCAAATTTGAAACGTCAAGAAAGAATGGAAAATCATATTTACCACTTCTCATGTGCAGAAAACATGATGATTGTCCATTCTTCCTTGACATTTCAAAATTGAATATATTTTTCTCGCCTGAATTCATTTTTTCATGATTAATTCTAAGTTTATACACTTAGGGTGTTGGGGAAGGGGGGGGGGGATGTAATGTTTTCAGTAAAGGTAGCATACAAATTCTCAAATGTTAAGGTAAATGCTTTTCGAATAATATGTAGGCGCACAGAATTTGCCAGGACGCTGTCATTAATCTGGTTTAAAAAGATTTTTAAATATCTGGCCCTTTGAACGACCACAAACTTCCAGTGCGGTTTGGGTGTTATAATGGGCAAAAACAGGTACCCAAATAGCAATGAGACCTCAGCACCGCTTCACAGTGCCGTTCGGACGGCAGGGCTTTTTGAAAAAAAAATGAGTGTTATTTTTGAATGCGTACTCTTATCTCGATTTGGAGACAATAATATCTACAAATTTGAAAGAGGTCGCGTTCAGAGGTAGCAGTAAAAACAAACGTAAAGTTAAGTAGAAAAGTACATAAAATGTTCAGGGCCTTCCACAATTTTCGGAAGTACCAGGATGATTAAAAGCTTACAATAGATTCTTGTTGACTTTGTCATATTTTTCGGACTCCTACTTCATAATTATTGAAATTTGAATGGCTTTCTTCAGAAACGAGAATTATAAGTTATTAATATGCACTTGGGGTAGTCCGTTCCGCTGATTTTCGATTGTGTCAAAATTTATAAAGAGCGTAATTTTACCCAAAGAATGTTTTCAGAAAAAATGCCTATGGAAATCTTCATATTAAGCAGTGAAAAATCAATTATAATTCAAGATCAGGCGTCAAGAATTTATTACCAATCATCATTATTACCAATTACGAAAATGGTGTCTGCCTGTCACACGATAACTGTAGAAAAAGTGTTGGGATTGGATTATACTTTAGCACACTTCTTTCGGGCTCAAAGAGGAATTCCAATTTTGTCAGCCAAACTTTTTTAACCAACGGCTGCCGTTTTACCCATACAAAAGTCTAATGAAAAATCGAACATTGAAAAGTTGAGCTACGATTTGGCTCAATATTTCGATTTCTGCATCTACCTTTCTGTCAGCATGTTGTTTTCTCATAATTTCTCTCAAATATAATTACTTTCATTTTATTCTCTTTAATCTTGAGACCCATATTCTACACGCTAGTATCCATTCTTTGCTTACCACCTTCCGGAAATCCTCACCTGATTCTGCTATAACGTCTTATTTGCAAATACAAGTCCACTCACATTTGTTGTCCCAAAATCAACACCTTTATCGTCAAAGAAAGCCATAATTAGGCATTCGTCCATGTCTATGTTGAACGTCGATGAGGACAAGACGAATCTTTGCCTAACGACTTGCTTAGTATCAAATCTATCACTCGGCTTTCCGTGTCTTGCACTCACTTTACCACTATTATATATTGCTATTACTGCTTTCAGAAGCCAACCATATACCCCATACTCTTTGAAGACTTCCCAAAGCTTAGTTCTATCTACCTTGTAGAAAAGCTCTTTCTATATCTGTGAAAGCGAAGAAAATTTTTTTGTTTACCCTCGAACTTTTTTCTGTAATCTGTCTCAAGCTGAATATCTGATCCACACATGATATGATTACCATGATCTAATTGATAACACTGGTCTACGGTGGTTTTGTTGCCCTAGATATAAGATCGATTTTGCACATATTTATGCTCACAATTCATGAAACCATCGATAATTTTGCAAGATTTGCTCTTGTTTTCTTTGAAATATAAATTTTCATTTTACATAGAAAAATTGGAAAACAACAAACAAAATAACATATCTATTCATAATGTCAGTTTTGTTTCGAAAAAATTATGATACATGGAAGTAAATAGAGAGGGAAATGTCGAAAACAAAGGTTATATTTCCATAAAACGCTTTTGGTGAGCTGTACTTTTATAATTTTTCAGGGGACAATCTCTTTTCAAGGCCCAGCAGTAATCTACAATCATGTGACAATCCCATCGACCCTGATATCTTTCCTCCATCACTTCAAGATCCTGGTGGAACCACTTCATCCAGATGATTGTAGAAATGGTGTAACTTGATTCTCATATTTGCTCCTAGAGTCCGAAAGTTTGTCAGCATATTTTGTACAATTTCTTCATAATTTGGTGCATTATGGTTACGTGGAAATTTCCGACTACCCAGACAAAACTTTTCCAAGCTTTACTTTCCGGAACAGCCATAACTTCAACTAAATCTGTGTCTTTCATCAATTGCCGCATTTGAGGATCATCAAATTTTCCACCTTTTTACTTTTCCATCCTAAGATTTGGAAATTCCCTACAAATGTAATTGAAACCTCCTCCTTCCTTGTCCAACGCTTTTACAAATTCAGTGCCGGACTGGCCATCTGGGGGCCCGCGGCGATATGTATATAAAGGCCCCCGAAGACATGTACTCTACCCAAAACCCTCCTCGCCCTCCCCCACTTAATATGTAATGGTGGAAGTATGGTGGAAGCCTAATCATGACTGAGAGAATACATTTTATTACTAACAAGCCGATAATTGCTTAAATATAAGATATGTAAAAATCATAAAAACAACAGCACATCCAGTACTTTCATGAATATACTGGTAATTTGGGCACGTGAAAACATACTAATTTGCAAAGATATCCAGGGCAACACAAAAAAAAATTTTTTTGTAGAGCTGTGTAAGTAATGTTGCAAATATTTTACCCACGGTACTGAGTAGGCTAATTACTCTATTATTAGTCCAGTCGCCTTTATTACCCTTGCCCTTGTAGATTGGCAGGATAATCACCTTTCTCCAATCATTTGGAACTCCAACGTTCACAGCAAACTTATCCATAAATTCACACAGCCACACAAACATGTATCCGCCACCGCTCTTGAGCATTTCGGCGGTAATACCATCTGAACCAGCAGCCATACCTTTATTCAATTTCTAAATTACGGATATTTGTTATACTCTTAGGCCGAACTTCGATACAATTCCTTGAAGGAAAGACTCATACTGTCTTTTATCTTGTCCAAATCCCATACCATTTCATCATTAGTATCCTTAATTCCGACTACCTCGGTGCTATTACTTCCTTTCTAGTCTTTCCAACCCATTTCCAGAATTATTTCTCATTTCCTTTCAAATAATTTTGCATTCGTGTATCTTCTCCCGTTTCAATTCCATCCTTGCTTACTCTTTTGTTTTTATCTCTATAAGCATCTACTAGCCTGGTTCTTTCTTCATTGCTTACACCTCTTGAGCACGCCTTCTTTTTCTCGTTTGCAGGCACACGGATTTCATCATTCCATCATAAATTCCCAGCCGATCTTTCTACAGTCGCAGTATGGCAGACGTCAGATGCACGCTCGAAATTGCTGTCTTGTATTATTATCGACGCACATCTACATTTTTATTGACTGTTTACATTTCCCAGTTTTGTTTACGATGACATAAATAATTATTGAACTATTTATCGTAGACTTCTCGTACTTCAGGCTTATGTAGACTCTCTGTTTTAACTCGCATCTGCTTCAACTTAATATGACTTCTTCTTCGCCTCCATCCTTGACAGGAGTTCATTTTTGAAATTACGAGTGATCCGTTCCTATTCAGAGCACCTCATAATTCTTGTATATCTTACTGGTCCTCTTTAGAGAAATTTATAAAATGATATGTTCTTTTCTTTTTTAGGTACCAAAACAACACAATTTATTTTTGAAATATCAACGCGAATAGATGCTTCTCGATTGCATCCCTAAACTGAACTGACAAAGCAAATGCTGAAATCGTAAAGACGTGATTTGACACTTCCCTGAGCCTATGTGGAACAACATTTTGTTAAGAAAAAATTGTGTTTTAAACGACTCCAATGGTGAAAATAATAAGTTCCTCATCTTTTCTTTGCAAGACAGCTTCAGAAACTCAACACATATTGACGAACTTCAAGATCTAAACCGGTATTTCTGATGGAAGAAAAGGAAAAAAGCAAGAAGGTCACTTTTCATAATGAAAAAAAAATCGGAAAATAGACGCGCATAAAAACCGAAATAAAATTCGCAATCAATTTTTGATAAACCGGTCCTTTCAAGAGCGAAAAAGATCACTTTTCAGAACAAAGTTTTGGGAGAAAAATACGAAAATACCGGAAAATAATCGCATTCTAGCCGAAAAAAAGCAATAAATTTTTGAAATATCATTGAGAATGGATGCACTCGATTTCAATTATGAACTTAATCATGGTGCGAGTATTTCGCTATTGTTCATTCCAATGATTATGCAGATTTGAAAGTGGATTAAACAAATCAATTTCATATTTTCAATTTGTAACGTAATTAGGTACAGATGAAGATTGCATTTCTCAAAGCTCTGTTGGCTTAAAGGTACACATTCTCATCGTAGCACTCGCGCTTCGCTCTCGACTTTTGACGGAGGTTTTTACATGTAAGTTCATTATCTAAAATACCTTTACAAGAGAAATCGAAGGCGCCTTTTACTATACACAAAACAAGTGTATCAAAGACCGATTTGATCCGTTCATTTTTTGGTGGGTTATCATGTTTACCGACGGACGGACGGACAAACAGACACTATCGCCAAAACATGACTTTTGGCTTCAGGGGTCCTTAAACGTAGAGATCCGTTGAAAATAAAGATGTGGAATTTCGGGTGATGCTAATACTTTCTCAATCATAAATGACGGGAATGTAATAAAATATTTGATTTCCCATTATGTGCTGTACAGTAAAAGTTTGAATTTTTCATTTTTCTAAGAAATTCGAAATTTCGTTATGATAATCTCATACGGCACTCAAAAAGCAACGTTTTTCTTCCCCTTACTTTTCTCCATATCGTGCGTTATTTCGCGTGGAATCTTCATTTTCTTTTGTAGTTTTGAATTTTGAAAATGCTATTACTCTGACACTTTTCTCTTAATCGAAAAAAGTTACAAATATGGATTTTTTGAATTCCCAAACGCTACAAAGAACCGTACATAGAATTATAAGATCTTGAAATAAAAGGAAGTCGAAAATTTTGAATAAATACTTATATCTAGTCACGCTTAATTATACTCAATTATTGCACAAAACTTCAATGATATGGGTATTAGTTTGGTCTTCTTGATTATGATGACTTTGATTACTCTTGGATTTTTACACATCCCAATATGTCAAGACCTTGTGGATCCTGTAAGAAACCGATCATTACTCACGCGAAGTATCGCAATAAGTGCATAAAGTATTTTCATCCGAATTCCAGGTGCTTGAATCATAATGTTTATAAGGCTAACAATGATTTTACTATCTGTACTGGACTTCTTGATAAAGTGAACCTTAAGGACAAACAACTGTCAAAGGCACAAAGGTCGGGTAGCAGCATGGGCAACATTGAGTCAGGTTCAACAATGAATTTCGATGACGATAACAGCGTTGTCAGATAATAGCACCTTAGGAAGCAGTCAGTTTGAGCAGCTCTGATCAGCAATCAAAGACTGCAATTTGAGTATATTGTCTTTGAAAAAGGACCATGATGTTATATATGAGGACCTCAATGGAATAGAGGAGAATGTAAATTGTCTTCCTGCGATGCAGTTGAAGCTCGATGAGAACAGTGCGAAGCTTCAGGCTAATTCAAATCAGTACGTTGAACTGAACTCCCAAGTTTTAGTACTTACGACCAAAAATAAGGCTCTACGTGATCAGATGAAAAATATTCAAGATGATCAGAGACGACTGAATCAGCGTGTGCTAGAAACGGAAAATCAGCCATGTGAGGATAGAGGAAGATCGTCGAAGCTCACTCAGTCTTCTAACTTAGGAGCGGCAATAGAGAAAAGTTCAACTTCTGCCACACAGCCTTCCTCGTCAAAATCAGCTGATGTTCATACAAAGGTTAGGCCACGATCTATCCTAGTTCGATTATGAACGCTGAGACCCCGGAAAAAGATGATGTCCAGTATGAGAAAGAAGAAATCACTTGATGCAAATGAACTTCGTTCAGATCTTGGAAACTTTCGTATTTACATAAACCAATACCTCCCTGCAGCCACATGCAACCTACTTTGAATAAATAGAGCAAAAGCTAAGCTACTTTCGTTTAAATATGTGTCGCAGGTAAGTGGCGTGATTCCTGTGAGGCGAAAGGATAAGGATCCTGTCATCAAGATCCAATGTCAGGGTGATCTAGACCTTTTGACTGAATGACTAACATCGCGTATTATTTTGAAAATACTTATATATAGCCCTCATGAAGTTTGAAGATCATTTTGGTTTGCAGCTTCGTTATTCAGTATGTAAGATAGCGACGGCATTGCGTATATTCTGTCAGTGTATATTGATGTATGTAATATGTATCCTTATCAGAAACCCCAGGACAAAATAAAGCAATCAATCAATATCTCTGACAGTTGAAGTTGGCTACAGTGGGAGAGACGGTTTAGTGTCAAGTTGCTTGGAGGGAAGAATTTGTGCTCTTAGGTGTAGGATTCTTACCCATAAAGCTTAATCCATCAAAATGTCGCTCCTTTTGTGGTTCCGGAGTTGAATGCGATGGAGAAAGCGTTGGTGCGGGAAGTGGCGTCGTTGTTGGCATAAATTGCTCCGATGATGGTCTTGCCGTAATAGAATTATTCGAAGGGGTAAGAGTAGTAGTGAAAGTCATCGTATTAGGGGTTGTGATTGTACTTGTACTCGTTATGAGAAGCAGAGGGTTCGTTGGGGAAGTTGTGGTTGTAGATGATGCTGTAGTTATGTTTTGACTACTAGCAGAGGTACTAACGGTAGTCGCATTCGTCGATTTCGCTGTGACTAAAGGCTCAGCTGTTGTTGTATCAGTTGGTCCTTGCATTAGTTCTATCCCTATAACAAAAAAAATAAGTTGTGAGATTAATGCAAGATTACAAGTACATAATTAGGGAGCTGCGCAAAAAAGAAGCCGTTTTTTTAATTTTCGGATATTCAACGAAAGGAGATGTTTTGGAGGCCTATGAAGCCTCCTAATCAAAAATACAGTGATAGCATTGTTATATGGAAAATGAAGTAAATGCGTATAATGATACATACATAAATATATACATACATTCAATAATGTAAATAATGTTCATAATGTTACATGTCGTTTGCTGATAAATTACCTTTTGTTAAACAGTTTTTATTCATATATTTTAAGGAATGTCTATTGTATGTGATCACAAAAGATGGCTGATAAAAACCCGCGGAATCCTTCTTCAGCTTGGGGGTCTCCGGAGTCCCGATTTGGGACACCTTGGAGGTATCGCTGCATCCATGTTACAGGCCGGCGTTTTGACATATAACATATCTTATGAAACTCGTGGGCTGTAAGAAAATAATCTTTAAAGTAACATGATTGGTGGTTGTTTCCTTGGGATAAGTTATTTGGGGCTTTCGGTTCGAATGACCGATAAATAACAATTAGGGACGCCATTGCTAAGTCGACGATAAGAAATGCAATCTTCACGTCAATAATGTGACCTACTCAAACGCAACTAAAGAAAAGGGTCAAAGATGGGCTGTGCTATGTAACTCAAGGGTTCCGACCAAACATAAATGTTAACCCAACATTACCTAACGTTTTACACGTAACATACCTGATAAACAGAAAACCCATTTAACATTCCGATACATTCAAAACCGACAAGGGCCGCAACTGACATATCAAATGTGACCCAAAAGTAAACTAAGGTATACTGAAGTGGAAATCACATCGCCTTGGAAAGAGAAAATGAAACCTTCTGACCGGATAACTTGAGTAAAGCAAACGTCAGCTCCTCCGACATATTTCTCCGTCATATTGTTTATTGAAATATTGCTCCGTCTATCACACTTTCATGAAAGATAATGTGCATCTTTTTGTCGATAAGCTGTTTGAGGAATTTTTTGTTATCTCTGATCTTTTCACCTGGGCTTTCAAAAGTGGGTTCTCATCTGGGATAATTTTTTATTACTCTCTTTACCCTTTAAGTGGAAGACAGACCAATAGTCCCTTGTCTACATCTCTCTCTCTTACATGGGAACGCTTTGTTATCAATATACTCGTGAGTCCTTACCATTGCCAAGTGAGGATCAACTGCGTATTGTGCGTTGCGCCTAGAAAAATCCTGTATTCATCAAAGTACCTTTACGGAGTGGGATATACATTTTTACAATTGCGGAACTGTTTACTGTAAACTATTCTGCATGTTCATGATCGATCGATCCAGGGCCCACTCCAAATGAATATCAACAGTAGGCTTCCGTTTTCGGCACTGACAACCGAAAACAATTGTTTTGGATTTTGCTGGTACTGATTTTCTTACTTTAGTGAAGAGAATTAGAGAGTTTCAAAATAAATAAAGCTGTGCGAAAAACGTTGGCGGGAGTAGTTAGTGAGGGGGTGAATAACAGTAGAATGAACAGGCGTGCAGAGATAAAAAGACGGATGGAAAGGAGAGCATAGAGAAAAAAAAAGGGAAACGTGGTGGTCAAGGGGGTCGAAGAGCTAAGAAAGATGGTAAGTGATAAAGGAGCATAAGTTAGGGTGGAAGGAATAAAGAGAATAGGAGTGAAAAAAGAAAGCGAAAGGCATGTTTATGGTAACATTAGGAAGTGAGGAAAATGAATTCGAAATAATGCGGAAAGAGGAATGTTGAAAGGGAGAACGAAGATAATAGAAGAGGATCTGTCCTGCGAGGAAAGGACATGGGAATGGATGATAGGTCCGTGTGCATGGTAAGAAAGAAGGATATGTAACAGGGTAAAAATATGCAGAGACAGAATATGGGTAAACGGAGTAATGGAGATAAATGACGAAGAAAGAGGGGAATTGAGAGCGTGGAAAGCAGGGCAAAGAAGGGGAAATGACAAGAAACAGCAAAATAAAACTGGAGGAAGCGCAGCGGTGTTTTATGAAAGGAAAAAACGGATAAAGACAGGGACGAGAGGAGCAATATGAGGAGCTAAGGATGTGGAAGTGGCGTTTTGGAATGGTCTAGTATCATGCTGTCAAACTTCGAGGAAAGGCTAAAAGGAAAAGGAACAGGAGGTAAGATCTTGTGTCATAATAAACTATACTCTTAAGCATATGCGGATGATGTTGTACTATTACCGGAGGACAAAATAGGGTTGAATCTGTTGTTGAGTATTTGAAAATTACGTGAGAGGAAAGATCTAACGGTAAATGTGAGTAAGACCAAGATTATGTGCAAGAATAGAAGCTATAATGTAGATTACGCGTGGAAGTTTAACGGAGAAATGGTAGATCAAGTTGAAGAGGTCAGCTACTTAGGATTTTGGTTTGAAGCTGGGGATGGCAACAAACTGCAGGGAAGAAAGAGTATAGAGTGTGCGAGTAAAATAATGGTCCAAGTTCGGGGAATAGGAAAGAGAAGGTTCGAGAATGAATGGAGGATAAGAATTTGAATGTTCGATGTGCTAGTATGGGCATTCTTGCACTATGGAGTAGAGATTTGAGGGTGGAAGAAGCAAAAGAGAGTGGAAAGTATCCACGGAAGATTCTTGAAGTGGGCCATGAGAGTTAGTTAGAGTTGCCTAGGATGTATGCTGAGAGAAGAACTAGGAAGAAAAAAACATGGCTGTTCGACAGTTGAAGAGAGCATGGCAGTTTGAAGAGAAGCTGAATAGGAGAGAGGGGAGCAGAATTGCACAAGCATGCCTAGGTGAGACCGGGTTTAGAGAGAGGAGGGGCAATACAGAAGGTTCAAAATGGGAAGGTGAGAGACAGGGAGTTAGAAAAGGATGCGTTATTCAAGAAGAGGTAAGAGAACGGCAGGAAGAAATTGGACACGATCATCAGACAAGGAGAGGAAGGATAAAGCAAAATTATGGGATGGCAGAACAACAAGTGGTAAAAGATGGTAAAATGGGTGGGAAAACCAGAGTAACTGACAAATTGGGAAGAGGAGAGTAGATGAAATATATTGGTACGGTTCAGAATGGGGGAGGGAATGAAAGGATGTCGATACTGGATGGACGAACAGGCAAAAATATACAGAGCGTGTGGATATGAAGAAGAGTCGTGGCAAAATGTGTTAGAAGTGCGTACTGGAGAAGAAGAGGATGGAAGAAGTGCGAGTGATTGTGTAAGAGGAATACTGGATGAAAGTGGTCATGGTGTGGGATAAATGAAGAGACTAGAAAAACTGAGGCAAGATGAAGTCAAGGGTTGTTCGGATGAAAGGATTTAGATGAAGTTAAAAGTCGATGAAACTATGGAATTAAAGATGTTAAGAGGAAACCGAAGCCCTGGGAGCTTGAACATGCGCACATAGTAGCATGTAATTGATAGCGTAGATTGTAAGCATTATACTCAAATTACAATAAGCAGTTTAAGACACTTATGTATCTCACTGTGAAGGAAACAGAGGCCCTCAAACCCGTGGAAGGCAATAGAATAAATACATACTTCTTTTTCTAACATCATGAATATTGTCATTTGGAACGAAAACTGAATGGTAATTGGAATTTCGTTTTCATCTGATTTTCGAAAAGGTTCTAAAAAAAACTTCGGCTTTGCCGGTTACATTCTCACTGCGTAACTTGCATTTTGCGCTCCACAAATATACGGACCGAGGTATACTTTCACGGTAAATCTTGCAATATTAATATATTTTAACAACTCGTTTTCGTTATTTCCGATTCAAAATAAAAAAAAATATATGATACAATTTGGTTCTCAAAAAAAGAAAATCTCTAATCTAATTATGCATTGATTTCGAAAGGATATACCTATTAAGAATTTTTCTTGGGTGAATGTGGAAAAAAGCAATAAAAATCAAAAAAAGATATGAGAGTTCATTGCACTCTATTTTAATAAGATCCTAATATATTTTCTTTGATTAATTATTAGTCACACTTTCTCACTCTCGATAATGATACTGATTTCCATGTTTTGAGGCTTCAAGGTCCATAAAATAATGATGAAGATCTAGATTTCCCTCAGAAATCGCTTAAAACTTCTTAAATTTGTCCAGATCAAAAAATTTCAATAGGATTATTTGCTTATCTTGTCGATATCTACTAAAAATCTAATGATAACATACAAGATCTCATGAGAAAATTTCATAATTCCAAAAAAGATCTGACTTTCAGAACTTGTATCTGATACAAAAAATTCCATGGGGTTATTTGTATGCAGTAAGAAAATTTCATATGAATATAACATGAAGTGCAGAAGGGATGCTCTTACGTTTATTATTATAGCGTCTAACTAGCATTTACGCTTCTCTATGAGTGATATGAATTCGACCGTACGGCATATACTAGATATCCACAAAAACTGTCGATTGGAATACCCTAAACTATCGAATTTTAACTTTTTTTTTCTATTTTCTGCAAATTTTGAAAATCATGAAAATCACATAAATTTTTAATTTCCACAGAACCTAAAAATGTAATTTATATAAATTCGTAATCCTTTCCATAATCTAGCAGAACCAATTACCGAAACTTATTTAACTCTCAACATTTTTTTTTCATTTTCAAAATTTTGAAAATCATGTAAATTCCTAAATTTCAATAATTCCGAAAATAACATGAAGAAAATTTTGAATCTTCCTGCGATCTAACAGAAACTGTAGTCAAAAATTTTTGAACTCTATGGATTGCCGAAAGGTTAAGGTCCGTCAAACACAGGGACCGAAAATTTTGACGATTCCATCACAATTTGAATATGAATGTAAAAATGATAAGGTACTGATTATTATATAATAATATAATATAAACTAAACATTAGACTAAACTATATAATAAAGTCTCCAGAACACAATATACTACCCAACTTTGACAAAAAAATAGTTTATTTTATGAGGGGAACTCTATGCATACTTTTTAAGTCTTTGTTTTAATTTCCAACTTCTTAATTAATTACTTCATGTCATTCGCCTCCACGGAAACAATTAGGTGAATGAAGAGAAGCGTCAATAAAGGGATCTAAAATATATACACATATGGGAAACCCCATTCAGTTCAGTTCAGTTCCTTTGGAATCGAACCGGTGGGCTTATGAAAAAGCCATAGTAGCCGTCTTCAGGTTGCGGATAGAGGGAACCCATCGTCATTAAACAATTTACCTGCGACTAACACGCTTGCCGTCCTGGTTCTATTCTATTCGTTTAGGGTAGTTCCATGGACGAAAAACAAGCTCGAGGCCCTTGGTATTAATACGCGCAAGACCCTGCCCCGCTGAACACTCCAAGACAGCATTGTGTCTGTACAGATACGTCGTTCCTGCGTGAATAGGGCAATTCGATAGTATATGCCATAGGTGCTCAGGG